>OZ023208.1:2393373-2468373 GCA_963995525.1 Escarpia spicata
GAAACAACTAGAACGGGCTTGCAGAGAGTACAGAACTGGGCGGCTCGCCTTGTCGACGGCGCCAGGAAATTCTGTCATGTCACACCTCTATTGATCAAGCTGCACTGGCTGCCAATAGCAGTTAGAGTAGAGTATAAGATACTTTTACTCACGCACCAAGCACTGACTGGCTGTACACCCACAGTATGTCACCAATGTTTGAACAGACGTCAGCCAACTCGATTGTTGCGCTCCAGTGAACACAATCATTTATGTGTACCACGTGCAAAGCGTCGCTGGGGTGATAGATCCTTTTGCGTGGCAGCCCCAACACTATGGAACTTGCTGCCGCAAAACCTGACTGCAACAACAATGACAAACACTGATTTTAAATCAAACCTTAAGACTTACCTGTTTTCCCGAACATTCTGTACGGCGCCGTGAGCAACGATTGTTGGAACGGCGCAATATAAATGTCACGATTTTTTATTTTTTATTACCACCTTCGTGAATTGCACGCATGAGTTGATTTTGACTAATGACTTGTTTTTATTTGTTTGCTCTATAATATGTTTCAACCAACCTTCTATAACTATTAAATTAAATTACTGCCGAATATACAAACAAATATCAGATGTCATCACACATAAAAGACTCCGGTAATTTGTGTATGTGTGTCGTATACCAAACGAAAGCTCACTGAACATAGCTTTCGTGTAAGCTTTTTTGTGTATTAGAAGGTTTGTTTTATGAAGCGCAGTAAACAGTGTTAATAACCTCTGTATGCGCTTCACATTTTACCCCCGGCGCACCTATTTCTTCTTACATATTTATGAGAATAAAATATTACTTTGATGACACAAATATCAAATCAATTTGCGAGCGCCCGTACAAGGACGCGTTAGGCAACGAGACAATAAAATATTGTACTTCCTGTAAACTGTTAAGGATGAAAGCACAGTTACTTCATAAAATATCAAAGTGTTGATTGATTTGTTAATCCCCTCAAGTGGACTCTGTCTTAGCGGAGGGTGTCTCGCTACCTATGCACAGGTCAAACAACATCAGCTCAACATTTTAACAGGCCTAAATTCTCCACACTGGCACCGCAAGATACGAACATAGTATGCAGATAGTTGATGCAGACCGTCATAATCTCAATTGACATTACATGTTCGACGGCTGGGCAACTGCAAAAAAATCAAGTTGATATTGATCGTGTATCCAAGTAGAAGGTGCGCTATTGAGATATAGGTTAGCAAGAAGTTATTTTGCTTGAAGATGACAATCAAATGTGATTATGTTTCAAAAACAAGTTTGGCCCGGCCAGACAAATAACCTCAATCATACGCACGCAATTACGCACGAACACTAGATGTGTGATTTAACCTTTACTTTAATAAGGTATACCTAGTGTATTCTAGCTGGTGATGGACCATTTCTGGTAAAAGGATTTGGCATTGATAATCTAGTCTTTCTGTCTCTCTGCTCCCTCTCTTCTCCCTCCCTCTCTCTCCATCCACCCCCCTCACTCCCTCTCTCTCTCTCTCTCTCTCTCTCTCTCTCTCCTCTCTCTCTCTCTCTCTCTCTCTCTCTCTCTCTCTCTCTCTCTCTCTCTCTCTCTCTCCTCTCTCTCTCTCTCTCTCTCTCTCTCTCTCTCTCTCTCTCTCTCTCTCTCTCTCTCTCTCTCTCTCTCTCTCTCTCTCTCTCTCTCTCTCTCTCTCTCTCTTCCTCTCCTTCTCCCCCGCTCTCTCTATGTATGTATGTCTGCAATTGCAATAGCAATAGAAAAGAACCGAAGTAATATATTGCAATGTAGTCGACCCCAAGCCTGGTCTGAACAAATTGGTTAGCGGTTAGCCTGCCAACACATCGCATTGTCTCAAATGAATGTAAGTGACGACATCTAGCGACCAAACTAAACCTACAACTTTTTCATCAAATTGTCTGTTTATAGTAGGTCTACAAGTTCTACGCATGTATCACAATGTCGATGTTCATGCTGTTTGATAATACAATTGTTAAATTCGAAGCTTAATCTGTGGTTGGAGCATGCAAATGTGTAGTGTCAGTTTCCACAACAGTTGAAACAACTAGATCGCAAGTGTATATTAGCCCTTAAGCGGGGAATTCATTTTAAGAGGCATTCCCTGCCTCGTTCCCATTAACCAATCCCTCGTTGCCAGTTTTGAGGGCATGTCCGAAATGGAGATATTTGTTTTTTGCAGGTTTACATCATTATTTCATAAAAATATGGCAATAAAGAAAGCATTTACGCTCGTGATATGTAGTATTCTTATATTGGGTGTGACGGGGAGAATTGAGAGGCCTAGGGGTGTAGCAATATCGAGTAAGTATAGTGATTGTTCGGCACTGGAGAGACTCGTCTTGCAAATGTTTGCGTGATGCGTCAAAATACCCAATTATCGTCTGTTTAAATGCCATGTTTTGTTGATAATTGTGATATTCTGCTTATTCGGTCAGTTAATGGTCAGTTGGAGATGTAGCTTCTTCTTACTGTTATTAGTTATATTTAATATGGAGAACAGCCTGTAGTTATAAAATCGTCAGATTTTACCGTTGCAACTTGAGGGTCTGACACGTTGCAGTTGCATCGATTCTAAGTTCTAACATTGATTTCGAAATCAAAAACATTTTAATGGTTGTTTAGATAGCATTTAATTTGGATAATAAATGTGTGTTAAAACTACACTTGCAAGGCCAGGCAGTTGATTTCATTGACAATAGATTGGTGATAACTAGTGTTCGTTCTAAGAACAGTAAATCGACAGCAACATTGAATGATTTTGTATTGATGAATCATCAACAATAATTATTATCATTGTTAATACTGTTATTGTTAACAATGATACTATTAAGGTAAAATAACGTTATTGTGAAAGCCAATTGGGCAGCCAACAGTTGAGTTTGGTTGTCATCCGTCAGAAAAGTCCTTTCCAGTTCTTGATTCTTTGAGAAAGGGACACAGAACTGCCACACAAATGTGTTACAGAAACGTTAACACATGTATACTTACTAGAAGTTACATCTGGCGAAAGGTGGCGGTACCCTGCCTGCCAATTCCTTAAATTAATTACCTTAAGAGAACTAAATAAATTATATTTTTCCTATAGTCTGTATGATGAGTTCACCAAAACTACTTAAAAAATTGCGTAAACATCCTAACATTTTTGCACAGTGAAAAAGTCAAGTTGGGGAAGTACCTTTAAATGGAAATTACCCTTTCAAAACTGTTATTGGCCTGACCAGGAATAAGCTACAAGCTTTTTGTTCTCTACAACAAGTCCTACTAGAGAGATGCAGCTAAAATCAACCTTGTGCTAATGTTTTCTGTTATACAGAAGCATCGTCTTACCTACCAGACAGACCATTCGTTTGCTTTGATGGGTCGACAACTGTCTCTTTTGAAAAAGTCAACGATGACTACTGTGATTGCACAGATGCTTCTGATGAACCAGGTATGCTCCATTGTCTGTTATAATCATAATACTTGGCTGTATACTGAAGTGAACAGCACTTTACTTTCCAAACATTTGGAATCAATGATATTACTCTATATTTGTTTAACAAGATTGCGCCCGAGAGCCTAAACCCCAGATGGTAAGTAAGCAAGGAAGTTTTTACTTGCTGAGAGAGCAATATGATAATCAATGATAATATTATTTTCTTGGTTTCCAGGAACATCAGCTTGCCCCAATGGTTCGTTCCATTGTACAAATGCAGGTCACAAACCTCAATACATTCCTTCATCACGGGTCAATGATGGAATATGTGGTAAGTTCTTATTAATTTCCTATAATTAACAGACTGCACTTTTTCTTGTTCCATCTGACTAAGACGTTTATAAGTTAACCACTAGTTTGCTTTTATTACCTAGAACTACAAGAGCTTTTATTAAAAAAAATTATTTACATATAAGCAATCATTTGCTTTATCTTTGATTTTCTCAGCCAACTTCTGTGATTTGTCTTTATAAGTATGGAAATGTGGCAAAAATATGCATATAAACTCAAAAAAATGTAACATTGACCTAACATCTATTGTCTTGATATTCTACAATCTAGTATCTACAGTATGATAGTTATCTACATACAGCATGTATATTTTAATACAAGGAAAGGGGTGGTAAATGTGTGAGGAAGTACATTTATATATATTATACACATAATTGTTGCAGATTGCTGTGATGGCACAGATGAATATGACAGTGAGACTCAGTGCACAAATTACTGCAAGTAAGTTTGACAGTTGTCCTCAGTCTCAGTATCTCGCTTTCTCTTCTTGTTGCTGAAATCATTGTTGAACAAGTCATACCATATACTACCATATATTGGGGTACCTGAATTTGGTGAACTTAAATGTGTGCCTGTCTGCATGTGTTGTATGTTGCACACCTGTGTTTGATCTGTGCATTGTATAATTGTATGCATGTGTGTATTGCATCCCTGTGTACGTATTGTGTACCTATGTGTATTGCATCCCTGTGTATGTACTATGTTGTGTGGATTATGTACCTGTGTTTTGTGTACATATTTGTATTGTGTACCTGTATGTATTGTATACGTGTGTGCAATGTATACATGTGTGTGACTTGTGTATTGTGTCCCTCTGTGTATTGTACACCTGTGTGTCAGCATTGTATCCCTGTGTGTATTGTATATATTTGTACAATGTGTGTATTGCATACCTATGTATAGTGTGTATTGTGTCCCTGTGTGTGTATCCCTAAATTCCCTATATATGTAGTGTGTATTGTATTCATACCTATGTGTAGTGTATATTGTATATCCGTATGTACATGTGTGTATGCTGTACCAGTGTGTATGTGTCTATTGTGTACTTATGTGTATTATATACCTGTGTGTGATGTGTATATTGTATACCTGTGTTTGATGTGTATACCTGTGTGTGATGTGTATATTGTATACCTGTGTTTGATGTGTATATTGTATACCTGTGTTTGATGTGTATACCTGTGTTTTATGTGTATATTGTATACCTGTGTTTGATGTGTATACCTGTGTTTGATGTGTATATTGTATACCTGTGTTTGATGTGTATACCTGTGTGTGATGTGTATATTGTATACCTGTGTGTGATGTGTGTTTTGTACACCTGTGTGTCACATGATCTGGGATCACGTGTTGTTTCCAGGGAGCTGGGGAAGAAGGCGCGTGAGGAAGCAGAGATACAGCGCCAGTTGTTGGAGGAGGGACGCAAGGTGTACCTCGACTACGCAGCCCGTGGCAAGGAGGCCATCAAGGAGAAACAGGTGAGATACCACTGACACGTCACCTCGTGCATGGCACATCTGTGCTTAATGTGTGCTCACTGCTTTATGGCCTCATGTACAGGTGTGACAGGGGTCAGGTGGCAAGGCAATATCCAGGATTGGGTTTCTGACAGTCAGAAAGGTATTTCTGATGAGACAATGTCGGAAACTAGTTTAGCTGACATCAGAAACAACCAGGAACTGATGGGAATTGTCAGAGTTTTATATATTTACATAAATTTATTATTCTGCACATTAAGGCCTCCTATGAAAGGAAAACAGTTATAATATATATAGTTACATTATTTCTTTTTGCTTAAAAAGAGCAACAAATTTCATGAGATGTGTTATGTAGAAATATATTTAAGTAGAAAGCAGTGGACGTACCAGCTTGTGCACCAATAGGTTTTGAAAATAGCACTCTTTATTGGTAATAAAACCAAGCCAAGTCTGTACTCTTATATAGCCACCTGCCAAGTGAAATCATGCTACTATCAAGAATTCAAACATAATAGACTACACAGAGTTTCTGACAGTTTCTGACCTTTTAAAGTTGGAAAGAATTTCTGACGAGGCAGTAGAAACCATAGTTTAAGCCACGGTAGAAACCATCCTGTTAGAAACCTGCCAACCCTTGCGACATTCATGTCAAGTTCTTAGTATGTCTGGGACAATTGTAGCACCTGTCCACTCCCCATCCTCCGGTAGTAATAACTTGTAATCTATATCATTGTGTGTGCACGCTTGTATGCTAATGTACTGTGGAGAAAGGGAAAAGGTGATAGTGTGTGTGTAGAGATAAAGGTTGGTAATGGGAAAAGTGCAATCTATTATTGGTACGCTAACTTTGTAATTGTAACAGACAGTGGCTAAGTTGTAGGCTGGTCAGTTTATTACTTCTCCTCCATATGTGCTCAGTAAAATAAAGCAGGATTAACATAATAATATGCCAGTAATGTATCCTGCTAATACAACAGGGTTAATGTAACAGAACAGAAACAGTAAGAAGTAACTCGATTCTAAATCATATGCTGGTGGAGTGCATAGTTGCATACACCCCCCCCCCCACTGTGCCAAGAGTTTCACTTGAGGTCTCAACGGGTGCTGCTGTTGCAGGCTGTTTGGGGAGTCTCAAGTGTGGTGCAGTTAGAGGCTTTTTTTAGGCATCTAGGGATACAATTGTAGGTTTCTGGAAGCCTCAAATGAGTGCTGTTGGAGGTGGATGTATTATATTAAAATAGATGATTACACTAAAACTGGTCTTCTAGATGGTGGTATGTTCTTTGTTGCTGTAGGAGAGACTAGAACAGTTGAAGGCAGAGAAGGATGAGGCAGAAAAGAAGAGGAATGAGTTGGACGGTCTGATCTAACGTATTAGTATCAAGCAATGCAATAACAGGCTGCAGTGATTTAATTATTAAATTATTAATGACTGCTGAGGACCATTTCACCAAGATAAATATCTAATGAGGAAAATCCACCATGAAACAGATAAGATTTTAGGAACTGTTTTTAAATTGCAAAACTTTGCCGTTGCATCACAGGGGACACTATTTCCATGGCACACTGGCGAATGTGTCCCGGTGTGGCGCCTCCTGGTGTTGACAATTTTCAGTACACAAAATCACTGTTAATGAGAGAAGTCCATTTTAAAGCACAAAATCTGGCTGATGAGGGAAGGATGTTAACCGGGTCCTTGGTGTCTCTGGAAACTGTGACAATGTTTCCTACATGGTGCTGTATTGCTGCATGGTGGTATCTGCCTTCAGTCCTAGTAAATTAATCTACAATACCAAAGTCATTTGTTTAAAAAATACAATTACCAACAACAAGTGAACTTTCCAGGCACTTGGTATGGAAATTCAAAACGTAACGTTTGACCAAAAGTAATATGTATACATTTCACCTGGTATTTGTGCCATGAAATGAAGAAGTAGAATTACCCCATATATGGGATACATAAACATGTCATACATTGTGTAAATATACAATAATTATACATTGACATACATGGAATAATAGCATTTGCACCACCTGGTTCATATCAGTGTATAATTTGTTAAACAAGTTTTTGCTTCAACATATTTTGTTAGAGTTAATAAACGTTAAGGATGGCATTGTGTTGTGTGCAGAAGTAAAGAAGGAGGCGGAGATACCAGAAACTGAAGCTAAGGAACAACACAAGAAAGCTTGGGAAGGTGAGTCTTGACAACACAAAAGTCTGATGGTTTGTATCATAAACACATCTTATTTAATATAAACTATCTTTACTAACATCTGTACTACTCAATTACGTTTCAATGAACCACATTTAAAAATTCCATTGAATGTTATCTATTTTTGTATGTTTCAGAGTGAATATCATTTTTACGTTGCTTTTTATATACACTAGTCCATTTTAAGGACATGTTAAACACTTACTCATATTTCCTGATTTTGCGATAAACTGGACTGCGTGCAAGTTAAATTTTTGTATACTTCTCTGGTGAACAGCATAACATCTGTTGATTTCACACATGGCACAATACATCAATTTATTGTCAACTCAGACTTTTGTCAATGTCACGTGTTATAGAAGAGAAAGTACGTCTACAGTCGAACAGGGAAAGTGAAAGGAGTGAGAATGCGTTTAAGGTTCTTGATTCCAACAGTGATGGCATGTAAGTGGTCACACCTTTGATCATTTCACTTGCTGTATAAATTACTAAATATGGTATTGGGGGGTGAAGGGGACAAATGTAGCTTATGAATATTTATATGCAAACAGAAACTCCATTATTAATTTGTCTTCTTCCCTAACCCCTTGTAGGGTGGGTGCCACATCACAAAGTCTGTTCTACCCTCTTGATGACATGTGTCCATTTTCTCCCATATTCTGTTGTTCTCACCTACATTTACCACATCACTCTCTCTCCATCTTGATTAAATTGGTCTAATTCTTCTCATACCTTCTTTGTCGTTCTGTTTTAAAGCACCATTAATTTATCATGGAGAAATATCTCTGAGAACAGATAGTGTTACATATAAAATACTAAAATAACATTTATATCTCCAAAGAATTTGATATCATGTCAGATGTTACTGTAATAATGCGGGTGTAAGAGTTAGAATGGTTCAATTACAGTGACATGATGGATCAACTTGTGTCTCTTTGACAGGGTTTCTGTGGCGGAGATGCAAGCTCACTCGGAGTTTGACATCGACACAGATGGCACGGTATCTGTCGAGGAGGCAAAGGTAACAGACAAACATGGCTGCAAAATTCGCAACACAAATATTTTATTTCTTCTGTCGCATTTATGTTTTAAATTTTTTGAATAATAAAATCTGCATTGATTGTGAATTGTGTACTAAAGATAATGTGATTGTGTCCCTCCTGTTAGTTTGTTCAAGTAAAGTGCTTGCTAATTATCAAGGTAAGACAAGTTTTCCAACCATATTTGTAACTTGGACAATGATGTTTATAACCAACTCGTGTTTGGTTTCAAACTGAAAAGGTCTCGTGGGAAACATATTATATATACACATACATGCCTACAAAGGCTGGTTATGCTTACAGCGCCACGTACGACAGACTGCTCTGTTATGAGAGGCAGCATACACAACATTGAAAACAATATTCTCAAAATTGCCAAACAATTTCTGTAAATAATTACAAATTATTATATTTCTGGATATACTACATATGCCATCTGTTAGAATATTAAGCTGAAACACATTATCCACACAACAAGGAGTGAACACTTTAAGCAGACTGATTGTGGTCTGCTTAAAGCAGCAATGCAGTAGAGGTCTGCCGTACTTGCCACTCTATGCATAACTGGTCTGCATATGCTACATTTAGGTATATACATATGTGTGTGTACTTCCTCCCACAGGAATACCTGGAAGACAGTGAAGATGTCAACTATGAGACATTCCACACTAAGATTTGGCCGAACATCAAAGAGATCTACAAGACGGAAGGGGAGAAACAGGAAGCGAAGGAAGAACCAGCAAAGGGGGACACAGAGCAACCCCCTGAACCTACAGTCGCCCCTGACACAGTGACACCCCCTCCCCAGGTTAGTGATGTGACACCTGTGTCAGTCCTCCATTGTTTCTAACATCTCACAAGCCACAGTTTGGGTTTGTACGCAGCAACTGACGGTTGGCCCTATCTGTGCAGCAGTAGGTTATATTCACAGAATTCTTATCCTTTGCGGCAGGTTTCGGTGCGATTTCATGCTGTGTGTCTCACAGTGTTGTCCACTAGGTGGGTGTGTGTGTTTGGTGCGCTGTCACTGGTCTAAACATCTGTTGACACTCTCATCTCCGATACCTTCCACACTCATTTGTCACAGTCATTCTATATAAGATCTCAATACACACTTTTGACAAATAAATAGCAATCAATGTTACATCAAAAAGCAAATTCTGTATAAATGAAACAGTTCTACCCCATTATCATCATATTTTCTTTGGGATACAGAACCCTATCTACACAGACCTGTAAAATCAAGATACTTGATTAGGTATTCCCCACATGACCTGGGTAGGATTATGCTAGGTACATACAAGCCGACTAACGCTGACTTCTGCCCTCACACACCAGCCAGCACGAACCAACCGACTCGTGCCGACCGTCGGTGCTCGGCGTGATCCTTGTGGAAAATAAATACGCATGTTTACTACAGATTTAACAATGTGTTTCGATATGCATACAATAATCACATCAAACATTTGTAAAAAGAAGGCCAAAGCGGCTATCAGAAAAACAAAAGTTGTTACATAGTAAGTCGGAGCTTTGCCATCAGCCTTCAGCAAAGACGCGTATAGCGTCGAGCTATGTTTTATATCAGTACGCAGATCGTTATATTTAGTCATTTCAGTTAACAGTTATGTTAAGTGTAATCAGTCGCACCCACCGAATTCCTCAAAAACGTTTTCCACCAGAGGTAGCGCTTTTCACAAGACAAAATGGCGATTCCTGTTGGAAGCGGGAAACAAAATCAGGTGGAAATTAGGTTTATTTGTGGCGCCTGTTTTAAGAACAAGCGATAAAAACGATGATGGTCAATGGCAATAGGATAACAAATAATCTACCACTTTCCAGGTCAGTAAAATATGAAAGTAAAAAATAAAAACTTGTGCCCCGAATTGGCTTGAAAACTAAAAAAAGATGCCGGGCTTAGCCTTATATCAAGGACTATCACATGATCGCGCTATGATTTCTTATTGGCCAAGTTACCACCGACCGTCGTGTTATGACAAAAAACCTGCACACACCGGCCGACTCGTCATCGGATATGCGCCGACTTGTCACCGGATACCTCCTTATCTAACGCCGACTGCCGATTAACGCCGACCGCCGATTCAACATTCGAATCGGCATTAGTTGGTGTTATAAGGCCGATCGTTGGGCTTAAATTCGGCACACACCAGCTGTCAGCTGACGGTTTTTACGCCAACTAGTCGGTTGGTGTGTGCCGAAAATCGGTTGGTGTGTGCGTAGCATAATACATCCCTTGTCATTACACCCCATGACCTCTAGTTTGCCCCACAAAAATGGCCACAATCAATCACACTTCCCCCGTGACAACATTTGTAGGAGCCAGTCTCCACCCCACCGCCCGCTGCGTCTCCCCTAGAAGGCGACCTGCCCATTGAACCTGAGGAAGACCTCCACAATAACTACGACGACGACGAAGATCGTTATGATGACGATGATGATGATGACGATGATGATGAGGTGCTCATATTTGCTGGCTTGCTACAGACATCTCCCATTGTGCAGCCTAATCCTGCTGTTGCCTGTCTCCCTAGAACTTCTCTCGCCTGTCTCTACGACCATGGGGCTTCAGTGATGTCACTGGGGTGATGTTCTACTAATGTGGTGTTGTTGCCTTACTAATAGTGTCGTGACATTTCTGCTAACTGTGAGGATGCTATGCAGCACTGAGTTGGTTGTACTGTGACCTGTGGAATAGACAAGCACACAACTAATATGGCGCACTATGAATGTTCATAGAAACTGCCTGTAGCACTCATTCGCTTCCTGCCTTGCCATTCGCTTATGACCTGTTTTGCTGTTAGATGTGGTTACTCCTGTCGGATGTTGTCACTCTCTTTCTGATATTGTTAGCATAAGTAGGTTCGTCATGTTGCAACTAAAAATTATAATGAGTCGGCCAAAGTTTAAGACACCACCCAATACCAGATTCAGCAAGGTACTCGTTCTTTTAAGATGTTTGTTGTCAGGTAGTATGTACGTATGTATGTATGTGTGTACGCGTGTTCGCATGTTCGCATGTGTTGTGTGCTTGTTTCTTATTTTGCCACAGTTACTATTACACATTGAAATCTTATCTGTTGCAAATACCTGAAACAGTCTTAAATTTGAATGCTTGCATATAGTAGTATTATTTCATACTTATCTTTCTGAATAACTCTGTTTAGGTTACCTTAGATAATAAGAATAATTTTTTTTTTAATATAGTGCCCTTCCAAATAATTGTATAGAGCGCTCTACAATGTTTCAAATAGTTGAAGGAAATAATATTATTTTTCAGGAGAAGGAGGATGAGAAGAAGGTGGAAGAGCCACGTAGTGAGTCTGCCACAGAGGATGTGATGCCGGAGTATGACGAGAACACGAAGGCTTTCATTGAGTGTTAGTTGTCTTCAGTCATGTTACCTGGTCTTAGCTATCCTCTTCAGACTTCATCACCCATAAGGCTGCAGTGCATCTCCTCCAGTTTGTCTTGTCTTTCCATGTTTTCCAGCCCATTTATTGTGTTTCTTTATCAGCAGTTGTTCGCCAGGCTGTCTTTCAGTGGCCCAATGTCTGCCTCCTTTCTGGCTTTCATGTTAGGGTCGTCACCTTGCCTTGTTTTAGCTATCCTCTTTGGGCCTCTACATCAATAAGGCTGTAATGTATCTTGTCCAGTTTGTCCTAGCTATCCTCTTTGGGCCTCTTCATCAATAAGGCTGTAGTGTATCTTGTCCAGTTTGTCCTAGCTATCCTCTTTGGGACTCTTCATCAATAAGGCTGTAGTGTATCTTGTCCAGTTTGTCTTAGCTATCCTCTTTGGGCCTCTTCATCATTAAGGCTGTAGTGTATATTGTCCAGTTTGTCCTAGCTATCCTCTTTGGGCCTCTTCATCAATAAGGCTGTAGTGTATCTTGTCCAATTTGTCCTAGCTATCCTCTTTGGGCCTCTTCATCATTAAGGCTGTAGTGTATCTTGTCCAGTTTGTCCTAGCTATCCTCTTTGGGCCTCTTCATCAATAAGGCTGTAGTGTATCTTGTCCAGTTTGTCCTAGCGATCCTCTTTGGGCCTCTTCATCAATAAGGCTGTAGTGTATCTTGTCCAGTTTGTCCTAGCTATCCTCTTTGGGCCTCTTCATCAATAAGGCTGTAGTGTATCTTGTCCAGTTTGTCCTAGCGATCCTCTTTGGGCCATATTCATCAATAAGGCTGTAGTGTATCTTGTCCAGTTTGTCCTAGCTATCCTCTTTGGGCCTCTTCATCAATAAGGCTGTAGTGTATCTTGTCCAGTTTGTCCTAGCTATCCTCTTTGGGCCTCTTCATCAATAAGGCTGTAGTGTATCTTGTCCAGTTTGTCCTAGCTATCCTCTTTGGGCCTCTTCATCAATAAGGCTGTAGTGTATCTTGTCCAGTTTGTCCTAGCTATCCTCTTTGGGCCTCTACATCAATAAGGCTGTAGTGTATCTTGTCCAGTTTGTCCTAGCTATCCTCTTTGGGCCTCTTCATCAATAAGGCTGTAGTGTATCTTGTCCAGTTTGTCCTAGCTATCCTCTTTGGGCCTCTTCATCAATAAGGCTGTAGTGTATCTTGTCCAGTTTGTCCTAGCTATCCTCTTTGGGCCTCTACATCAATAAGGCTGTAGTGTATCTTGTCCAGTTTGTCCTAGCTATCCTCTTTGGGCCTCTACATCAATAAGGCTGTAGTGTATCTTGTCCAGTTTGTCCTAGCTATCCTCTTTGGGCCTCTTCATCAATAAGGCTGTAGTGTATCTTGTCCAGTTTGTCCTAGCTATCCTCTTTGGGCCTCTTCATCAATAAGGCTGTAGTGTATCTTATCCAGTTTGTCCTAGCTATCCTCTTTGGGCCTCTACATCAATAAGGCTGTAGTGTATCTTGTCCAGTTTGTCCTAGCTATCCTCTTTGGGCCTCTACATCAACAAGGCTGTAGTGTATCTTGTCCAGTTTGTCCTAGCTATCCTCTTTGGGCCTCTTCATCAATAAGGCTGTAGTGTATCTTGTCCAGTTTGTTCTAGCTATCCTCTTTGGGCCTCTTCATCAATAAGGCTGTAGTGTATCTTGTCCAGTTTGTCCTAGCTATCCTCTTTGGGCCTCTACACCAATAAGGCTGTAGTGTATCTTGTCCAGTTTGTCCTAGCTATCCTCTTTGGGCCTCTTCATCAATAAGGCTGTAGTGTATCTTGTCCAGTTTGTCCTAGCTATCCTCTTTGGGCCTCTTCATCAATAAGGCTGTAGTGTATCTTGTCCAGTTTGTCCTAGTTATCCTCTTTGGGCCTCTACAGCAATAAGGCTGTAGTGTATCTTGTCCAGTTTGTCCTAGCTATCCTCTTTGGGCCTCTTCATCAATAAGGCTGTAGTGTATCTTGTCCAGTTTGTCCTAGCGATCCCTTTGGTTTCTTTCCATGTTTTCCAGCCCAGTTGTTGTCTTTCCTTTTCTACAGTTGTTCGACGACCCAAATTCTACCTCTGTTCTGGTTTTCATATTAGGGTTGTCAAACACTGACTGTATTAATTCTCTCTACCCAGTCTATTTCATCTTGTACTCCTACTACTTTGTATAGATAATTGTCTCCCCTCCAGTCTTCGTTACCGGTAGTTGCTGTGTTGTATTGATAACAATTGTCAATGCAGTATTGTTGTTTCATTCAAACGTATAGTGTAACTGTAACTATTAATGAGCGTAAAAAATCATGTAACTACTTACACTGACATGTAGAGGTAAAGATATATTGTATTAGTTTGTTTCTAGTATTTAGTATCTAAATAACTGTTTCATTGGATGTTCATTATGTGGCACTTTAATAAAATTGAACAGTATTGTCATCCAAGCAATAAAGTAATAAGTGTCTAAGTTCTAATAGCAGTAATAATTGGCTTACTTCCCTGAGTTGAGCAATAGCTGTCATTTCACATTGTTTTTTTTTAGTGGCTGACAAAGCACGCACAGATTTCAATGATGCCGACAAGAATTTCAAGGACATTGAAAGTGAAATCAGGTGAACAATTATTTTGCTTCTGCACTAGTCAAATTTATCAGTATTATTGAGTACTGTTGTAAGACACACTCCAGTGGAAGGCTTGTGATATACCAACTGACAGGGATGAGTGTGGAAAGCATCTAATGCGTCTTGGGTTGAAGTTTAGGGATCATCTCAGGATGACAATGTCCCATATCAGACAAAATTACTTTCATCTGGCCTCAGCCCCCCCCCCCTCAGACACAAGTGTGTAATCAGTAATATGATGACACAAATATATTAACAATATCAGTCAGAAGTGTAAAATGTCAATGTCTGATGCCAGACTAAATAGCCTCAGTCCTCCCCCTCAGACACAAGTGTGTAATCAGTAATATGATGACACAAATATATTAACAATGTCAGTCAGAAGTGCAAAATGTCAATGTCCGATGCCAGACTAAATAGCCTCAGCCCCCCCCCTCAGACACAAGTGTGTAATCAGTAATATGATGACACGAATATATTAATATCAGTCAGAAGTGTAAAATGTCCGATGCCAGACTAAATAGCCTCAGCCCCCCCCCAGACACAAGTGTGTAATCAGTAATATGATGACACGAATATATTAACAATATCAGTCAGAAGTGTAAAATGTCAATGTCCGATGCCAGACTAAATAGCCTCAGCCCCCCCCTCAGACACAAGTGTGTAATCAGTAATATGATGACATGAATATATTAACAATGTCAGTCAGAAGTGCAAAATGTCATTGTCCGATGCCAGACTAAATAGCCTCAGCCCTCCCTCAGACACAAGTGTGTAATCAGTAATATGATGACACGAATATATTAACAATATCAGTCAGAAGTGTAAAATGTCAATGTCCGATGCCAGACTAAATAGCCTCAGCCCCCCCCCTCAGACACAAGTGTGTAATCAGTAATATGATGACACGAATATATTAACGATATCAGTCAGAAGTGTAAAATGTCAATGTCCGATGCCAGACTAAATAGCCTCAGTCCTCCCTCAGACACAAGTGTGTAATCATTAATATGATGACTCGAATATATTAACAATATCAGTCAGAAGTGTAAAATGTCAATGTCCGATGCCAGACTAAATAGCCTCAGTCCTCCCTCAGACACAAGTGTGTAATCATTAATATGATGACTCGAATATATTAACAATATCAGTCAGAAGTGTAAAATGTCAATGTCCGATGCCAGACTAAATAGCCTCAGCCCCCCCCCCTCAGACACAAGTGTGTAATCAGTAATATGATGACACGAATATATTAACAATATCAGTCAGAAGTGTAAAATGTCAATGTCCGATGCCAGACTAAATAGCCTCAGTCCTCCCTCAGACACAAGTGTGTAATCATTAATATGATGACTCGAATATATTAACAATATCAGTCAGAAGTGTAAAATGTCAATGTCCGATGCCAGACTAAATAGCCTCAGCCCCCCCCTCAGACACAAGTGTGTAATCAGTAATATGATGACACGAATATATTAACAATATCAGTCAGAAGTGTAAAATGTCAATGTCCGATGCCAGACTAAATAGCCTCAGCCCCCCCCCTCAGACACAAGTGTGTAATCAGTAATATGATGACACGAATATATTAACAATATCAGTCAGAAGTGTAAAATGTCAATGTCCGATGCCAGACTAAATAGCCTCAGCCCCCCCCTCAGACACAAGTGTGTAATCATTAATATGATGACACGAATATATTAACAATGTCAGTCAGAAGTGTAAAATGTCAATGTCCGATGCCAGACTAAATAGCCTCAGCCCCCCTCCACAAATGAAAGTAATTTTGTCTGTTATCGGACATCAACATTCTGAGATGATCCCTTAACATTAGGGTGTCAGTCACTGCCTGAACAAATGGCTTTAGTTGGTGCATGTAGCTGATATTGTCTTAGGACTGTGTTGTAAAAACGTATGACTAAGTCACTAAACCCACTGTAGAATCTAAGTCAAGTCTCTACACTTACATTGCATTTAATGTAACACTTCATTCAGTGTAATGTAAAATACAACACCACATCTGCACATATTAACATCATAGTGATATATGTATGTTGGTCTATCTAAACCACTGTAGCCATGTCTCTTGACTCATTTTCATGAACCTCTACTCTTTCAAAGATACACAGGGAAGATCAATTTAGAAAAAAACAAGAGATGGTCTGGGAATTGAATGTAAAAAAAAGTCATGGGAAAACTGTGACTTTATTTCCGTGACATTTTTCCTGTGACTTTATTTCTGTCCACCTGGGAATGATGTAGCTGTTGCCATAAACAGCTATGTTACGGCAACCATGCAGATCATGTAGCTGACAATCTTACTATACAGATGTGTGAAAGGGGTAATTTTTAATGTATTTTCAGCAAACTCGAGTCACTGTTAGAGATAGACTTTGGCCCCGACACCGAGTTCTACCCTCTGTACGAGGAGTGCTTTGAGCTGACAGACCGGGAATACACGTACAAGCTGTGTCCATTCGACAAGGTGTCACAACGGGGAAAGAACGGTGGCTCCGAGACCAGTCTTGGGTAAGTGTCAGAGTGCTGTAGGTTGTCTTAGAGTGGCTTGTGAGGATACAGTATTCTCTCTCAATGCTCAACTGAGGGAACCAGTGGACAATATTGTTCATGGCTCCAAGAGTTCATTCTTGCTGCTCATGAGAGAACCAGGTTTTAAGTCCACCTGCCGCCAATAAAAAAAATTGGGCTGTTTTTATTGTTGTTCTAGTTCACTCAACTGTTTAAGGTAACTGGGACTGGTATCATGTCAGTTAATTTCAATTTTTTTTTTCATAGAACATTAGTAGGTGTCAGTATGAACATTTGTACTATTAAAAAACCAAGGCACTAGCGCTATATGTCATCAATATGTCCTTTAAAAACTAGTATTTTAGTGTGTCTGTGGAAAGTCCCTTTTCAGATTCTTGGAAACTGACGATGTTTCCATAGTGATGATCACATGTGCGTCAGCCCAGTTCAAACATAAATTTGATAATGCCCCAACCTCCGCCACGCAGGTGTCAATCAATCTTGTCTACCACAACAAGATCAACACGTGGCCCTTCATAACACAATATCACGAGACAACTTGGCGGGAAAACCTTGGGGGGAAATCTCAGTAATAGAAGTGTCTGTCAAATCGTGTTGAAATATTGCCAGTGAAAAAGTCACATTTCTAAGTAAAAAACAAGTATCTGGTGACACCTGTATTACCAGTAACAACCAGGAAGTATTACTTAATGTAACTTTTTTTTTAAACTACAATACTTACAAAGCCATAACTTGGCATATGAACTCGACTTGTGTTTACCCAAAATTGCATGGGATGGTTTTAGGTTTGGTGAAGGGGTCGTACCAAAAATGCAGTACAGATTGTTGCTGTCTTTCAAAGTTGTAGCAAAATGTTTATGAAGCTGTATCATTAATATGCATTTGTTTAAAAAAAACATGTACGAATGTCGATAACATGTTTGTACTTACAACCATAAAAAATTTCTTTTGGGGAGTTTCTCAAAGTGAAATAAAATGCCATTTTAGGGTGATTTTTGACATATTTTTTAATTGTCTTTAAACACATTTAAATATCTCTAAACAACATAAAAAAATCAATCCTTTTTGGTCTTGAGCGTTGTTTAATGTGTTAGGCATTGTCTGAGAATTTTTTTAACTTTATCTTCAAAACATTTATTAATTTTATTTAAATCAAAACAAGCCTGTCATAGGCACCCTTACCACCTTAAACAAGTACCTGGTAGATGATGGAATGTATATATTAATATGCAAGCTTTGGGGGGCAGTCTGGCTGTATCTCCTCCCAGGAGTCGAGGTCCGCATGATTCTCTTTGTCTTCAATTACTTTCTTGGCTTTTGTTCTGCCGAATGGAAGTGCATTTAAAAAAGGTAGTTAGTTTATAATTCTATGTGCATGGTAACTACACATCATACATGTGGGGTGAAATTGTAAAACAATGTTTGTACATTTATTAATACTTAGACTGAACCCCGAATCTGATATTGGATCCCCAACATTCAATGTTGTTATAAATAGAATGAATGACAGAGGTAATGGCAAACACTATGAGTCAGCACAACTGTCGTATCTGACTGTCTCATCAGGGGTGGTCCCATAATATCGCAAAGTCCAGAAAATGTAGTGTTTCCTATTAGTTCAAACTACCACCCAACTGCCACCAGTAAACGCTGTGTCACTTGCGATTTTGATTGACCCAAAGTGGCTTCCGAAACCATTGTCATTAGCAAATGAATGCAACTGACGTAACAAGGTTGCCAATACATTGCCAACCATGCTCTCTTGTTCTGATATCAGAACTCGGAGTCAATTATTTGACACATATATATATGTATGAAATACATATACAGTGGATAACTTTAGTAATAGGTAAGGTCGAGAGACTCCCATTAAGATATATAATATCGGTAGTACAGGAGCCACCTCGTGATATTGTCAATAGCACTCGATACATAGTGTCACTATATAACAGAAGTTGTGCTGATAACCAGTCCACCATACACCTGCATGTAATGATGTACGTTTTTTCAAACATCCTCTTATTCCCATGTGTGTTTGCAGTAAGTGGGGCCATTGGGATGGCGCAGGTGACAACAAGTACTCAGTGATGAAGTTTGAGAAGGGACAGAACTGTTGGAATGGGCCGGACCGATCCGTCAAGGTACGCATGCTCTGATATGGCAAAACTGGCAATTCCTCATCTGTTTGTTGTTGTTCGCCTTCTCCTCTTGTTTCTGTCAGGGGTGAGGCTGACCTCGATTATGATCCTTAATTTCTGTTTTCTTTTCTCTCACTGATCTAACACTGCTCTCTCCACCAACTGTCTCCATTCCCCTCTGTCGTTCACGCTCGTTCTGTCCAAGATCTTGCACTGCTCTCTCCACCAACTGTCTCCATTCCCCTCTGTCATTTGCGCTTGTTCTGTCCAAGATCTTGCACTGCTCTCTCCACCAACTGTCTCCATTTCCCTCTGTCATTTGCGCTTGTTCTGTCCAAGATCTCGCACTGCTCTCTCCACCAACTGTCTCCATTCCCCTCTGTCATTCGCGCTTGTTCTGTCCAAGATCTCGCACTGCTCTCTCCACCAACTGTCTCCATTCCCCTCTGTCGTTCACGCTCGTTCTGTCCAAGATCTTGCACTGCTCTCTCCACCAACTGTCTCCATTCCCCTCTGTCATTCGCGCTTGTTCTGTCCAAGATCTCACACTGCTCTCTCCACCAACTGTCTCCATTCCCCTCTGTCGTTCGCGCTTGTTCTGTCCAAGATCTCGCACTGCTCTCTCCACCAACTGTCTCCATTCCCGTCTGTCATTCGCGCTTATTCTGTCCAAGATCTCGCACTGCTCTCTCCACCAACTGTCTCCATTCCCCTCTGTCATTCACGCTCGTTCTGTCCAAGATCTCGCACTGCTCTCTCCACCAACTGTCTCCATTCTCCTCTGTCATTCGCGCTTGTTCTGTCCAAGATCTTGCACTGCTCTCTCCACCAACTGTCTCCATTCCCCTCTGTCGTTCACGCTCGTTCTGTCCAAGATCTTGCACTGCTCTCTCCACCAACTGTCTCCATTCCCCTCTGTCGTTCACGCTCGTTCTGTCCAAGATCTCGCACTTCTCTCTCCACCAACTGTCTCCATTCCCCTCTGTCATTCACGCTCGTTCTGTCCAAGATCTCGCACTGCTCTCTCCACCAACTGTCTCCATTCCCCTCTGTCGTTCACGCTCGTTCTGTCCAAGATCTCGCACTGCTCTCTCCACCAACTGTCTCCATTCCCCTCTGTCGTTCACGCTCGTTCTGTCCAAGATCTCGCACTGCTCTCTCCACCAACTGTCTCCATTCCCCTCTGTCGTTCACGCTCGTTCTGTCCAAGATCTCGCACTGCTCTCTCCACCAACTGTCTCCATTCCCCTCTGTCGTTCACGCTCGTTCTGTCCAAGATCTCGCACTGCTCTCTCCACCAACTGTCTCCATTCCCCTCTGTCATTCGCACTTGTTCTGTCCAAGATCTCGCACTGCTCTCTCCACCAACTGTCTCCATTCCCCTCTGTCGTTCACGCTTGTTCTGTCCAAGATCTTGCACTGCTCTCTCCACCAACTGTCTCCATTCCCCTCTGTCGTTCACGCTCGTTCTCTCCAAGATCTCACACTGCTCTCTCCACCAACTGTCTCCATTCCCCTCTGTCATTCGCGCTTGTTCTGTCCAAGATCTCGCACTGCTCTCTCCACCAACTGTCTCCATTCCCCTCTATCGTTCACGCTCGTTCTGTCCAAGATTTCGCACTGCTCTCTCCACCAACTGTCTCCATTCCCCTCTGTCGTTCACGTTCGTTCTGTCCAAGATCTCGCACTGCTCTCTCCACCAACTGTCTCCATTCCCCTCTGTCGTTCACGCTCGTTCTGTCCAAGATCTCGCACTGCTCTCTCCACCAACTGTCTCCATTCCCCTCTGTCATTCGCGCTTGTTCTGTCCAAGATCTCGCACTGCTCTCTCCACCAACTGTCTCCATTCCCCTCTGTCGTTCACGCTCGTTCTGTCCAAGATTTCGCACTGCTCTCTCCACCAACTGTCTCCATTCCCCTCTGTCATTCGCGCTTGTTCTGTCCAAGATCTCGCACTGCTCTCTCCACCAACTGTCTCCATTCCCCTCTGTCATTCGTGCTTGTTCTGTCCAAGATCTTGCACTGCTCTCTCCACCAACTGTCTCCATTCCCCTCTGTCATTCGCGCTTGTTCTGTCCAAGATCTCACACTGCTCTCTCCACCAACTGTCTTCATTCCCCTCTGTCATTCGCGCTTATTCTGTCCAAGATCTCGCACTGCTCTCTCCTCCAACTGTCTCCATTCCCCTCTGTCGTTCACACTCGTTCTGTCCAAGATCTTGCACTGCTCTCTCCACCAACTGTCTCCATTCCCCTCTGTCGTTCACGCTCGTTCTGTCCAAGATCTCGCACTTCTCTCTCCACCAACTGTCTCCATTCCCCTCTGTCATTCGCGCTTGTTCTGTCCAAGATCTCGCACTGCTCTCTCCACCAACTGTCTCCATTCCCCTCTGTCGTTCACGCTCGTTCTGTCCAAGATCTCGCACTGCTCTCTCCACCAACTGTCTCCATTCCCCTCTGTCGTTCACGCTCGTTCTGTCCAAGATCTCGCACTGCTCTCTCCACCAACTGTCTCCATTCCCCTCTGTCGTTCACGCTCGTTCTGTCCAAGATCTCGCACTGCTCTCTCCACCAACTGTCTCCATTCCCCTCTGTCGTTCACGCTCGTTCTGTCCAAGATCTCGCACTGCTCTCTCCACCAACTGTCTCCATTCCCCTCTGTCGTTCACGCTCGTTCTGTCCAAGATCTCGCACTGCTCTCTCCACCAACTGTCTCCATTCCCCTCTGTCGTTCACGCTCGTTCTGTCCAAGATCTCGCACTGCTCTCTCCACCAACTGTCTCCATTCCCCTCTGTCGTTCACGCTCGTTCTGTCCAAGATCTCGCACTGCTCTCTCCACCAACTGTCTCCATTCCCCTCTGTCGTTCACGCTCGTTCTGTCCAAGATCTCGCACTGCTCTCCACCAACTGTCTCCATTCCCCTCTGTCGTTCGCGCTCGTTCTGTCCAAGATCTCGCACTACTCTCTCCACCAACTGTCTCCATTCCCCTCTGTCATTCGCGCTTGTTCTGTCCAAGATCTCGCACTTCTCTCTCCACCAACTGTCTCCATTCCCCTCTGTCATTCGCGCTTGTTCTGTCCAAGATCTCGCACTTCTCTCTCCACCAACTGTCTCCATTCCCCTCTGTCGTTCACGCTCGTTCTCTCCAAGATCTCGCACTGCTCTTTCCACCAACTGGCTCCATTCCCCTCTGTCGTTCACGCTCGTTCTGTCCAAGATCTCGCACTGCTCTCTCCACCAACTGTCTCCATTCCCCTCTGTCGTTCACGCTTGTTCTCTCCAAGATCTCGCACTGCTCTCTCCACCAACTGTCTCCATTCCCCTCTGTCGTTCACGCTTGTTCTGCCTAAGATCTCGCACTTCTCTCTCTACCAACTGTCTCCATTCCCCTCTGTCGTTCACGCTCGTTCTCTCCAAGATCTCGCACTGCTCTCTCCACCAACTGTCTCCATTCCCCTCTGTCGTTCACGCTCGTTCTGCCGAAGATCTCGCACTTCTCTCTCCACCAACTGTCTCCATTCCCCTCTGTCGTTCACGCTCGTTCTATCCAAGATCTCGCACTGCTCTCTCCACCAACTGTCTCCATTCCCCTCTGTCGTTCACGCTTGTTCTCCAAGATCTCGCACTGCTCTTTCCACCAACTGTCTCCATTCCCCTCTGTCGTTCACCCTCGTTCTCTCCAAGATCTTGCATTTCTCTCTCCACCAACTGTCTCCATTCCCCTCTGTCGTTCACGCTCGTTCTCTCCAAGATCTCGCACTTCTCTCTCCACCAACTGTCTCCATTCCCCTCTGTCGTTCACGCTCATTCTGCCTAAGATCTCGCACTTCTCTCTCCACTGTCTCCATTCCCCTCTGTCGTTCATGCTCGTTCTCTCCAAGATCTCGCACTTCTCTCTCCACCAACTGTCTCCATTCCCCTCTGTCGTTCACGCTCGTTCTCTCCAAGATCTCACACTTCTCTCTCCACCAACTGTCTCCATTCCCCTCTGTCGTTCATGCTTGTTCTCTCCAACATCTCGCACTGCTCTCCACTAACTGTCTCCATTCCCCTCTGTCGTTCACGCTCGTTCTCTCCAAGATCTCGCACTTCTCTCTCCACCAACTGTCTCCATTCCCCTCTGTCGTTCACGCTCGTTCTCTCCAAAATCTCGCACTTCTCTCTCCACCAACTGTCTCCATTCCCCTCTGTCGTTCATGCTCGTTCTCTCCAAGATCTCGCACTTCTCTCTCCACCAACTGTCTCCATTCCCCTCTGTCGTTCACGCTCGTTCTCTCCAAGATCTCGCACTGCTGTCTCCACCAACTGTCTCCATTCCCCTCTGTCGTTCACGCTCGTTCTATCCAAGATCTCGCACTGCTCTCTCCACCAACTGTCTCCATTCCCCTCTGTCGTTCACGCTTGTTCTCCAAGATCTCGCACTGCTCTTTCCACCAACTGTCTCCATTCCCCTCTGTCGTTCACCCTCGTTCTCTCCAAGATCTTGCATTTCTCTCTCCACCAACTGTCTCCATTCCCCTCTGTCGTTCACGCTCGTTCTCTCCAAGATCTCGCACTTCTCTCTCCACCAACTGTCTCCATTCCCCTCTGTCGTTCACGCTCATTCTGCCTAAGATCTCGCACTTCTCTCTCCACTGTCTCCATTCCCCTCTGTCGTTCATGCTCGTTCTCTCCAAGATCTCGCACTTCTCTCTCCACCAACTGTCTCCATTCCCCTCTGTCGTTCACGCTCGTTCTCTCCAAGATCTCACACTTCTCTCTCCACCAACTGTCTCCATTCCCCTCTGTCGTTCATGCTTGTTCTCTCCAACATCTCGCACTGCTCTCCACTAACTGTCTCCATTCCCCTCTGTCGTTCACGCTCGTTCTCTCCAAGATCTCGCACTTCTCTCTCCACCAACTGTCTCCATTCCCCTCTGTCGTTCACGCTCGTTCTCTCCAAAATCTCGCACTTCTCTCTCCACCAACTGTCTCCATTCCCCTCTGTCGTTCATGCTCGTTCTCTCCAAGATCTCGCACTTCTCTCTCCACCAACTGTCTCCATTCCCCTCTGTCGTTCACGCTCGTTCTCTCCAAGATCTCGCACTGCTGTCTCCACCAACTGTCTCCATTCCCCTCTGTCTTTCACGCTCGTTCTGCCGAAGATCTCGCACTTCTCTCTCTACCAACTGTCTCCATTCCCCTCTGTTGTTCACGCTCATTCTCTCCAATGGTTTCTGCAAAACTAAATAATACATTTATACAAATAGACAGCTTGTTGTAGTCAACACTAGAATAGTTTTATTTGTTGTGAAATTAGTCTGAAATGAGACAAGTGGATGTGCAACTTATATGTGTTGTTCTATGTTGTGTAGGTATATTAGTTTGTTTGAATTTATCATTAGAAAATAAATAAATTGAATAGAAACTGAGGAAAAATGATCTTGATGGTTGAGTACACAGCTGATTGTGAATCCTTACGACATCGACGGTGATGTTTAGATGTGTTAGTGAGTGCGTTATTGTGTTATTGCTGTGACGTTTGTGTCCGACAATGTGTTCTGTCTCCAGGTGAACGTGCAGTGTGGCAAGGAGAACCAGTTGCTAGCGGCAACTGAGCCAAACAAATGCGAATACGAGTTCCAGTTTATGACGCCGACTGCATGCGCTCAGGTTCCCGCCCCCACAGACGACACTCACGACGAACTGTGACGGCTACACTCACATATATCACATCGCTTTCGTCATCCACTTTGTACATTTAATTCTGTTGTCTGCAGCTGGTGCGGAACTGGTGGCTGTTAGGGAGCAGTCGTTATTTATCAGAGGGTTGGCTGGGGAATCGAGTGAGCTCGGTTTCATTGCACAAGATTTGAGGATGGGTTGAATTTCGTTGTTGGACATTTGGGGTGGGTAAATTTGTTGTCAATGCACATATTTTGGCAATTTTTGTTCAGTCACATGATTATAGGATGGGTTAGATTTTGGTGCATAGGATTTTGGGGTGGGTTAGATTTTAAATTGAAGTTTGTATCCACCAACATCCTCTGATGAGTAATGAACACTCCCTTATCAGGGGTCAGTGACGCCCAATGTGATTCACAGCCAATATGATTTGTTGCATCAGGAACTTATTAGTAAAAGATGGTGTGCAATTAGCGTGTAGTGTGGAGGCTAACAAGTTGATGTCTAAATTCTACCTATGCAATATAGTCAAAGTTGATTTGATTGAATCGAACAGAGTTTCTTCATGTACAACATTGTGACTTCATTCTGACTATAAAGGCAATCAGCTTTACACTGTCATGTTAACAGTATTTGTTGTACATAATCCTAAGGGCACGTTATATATCAGCATGACTGTGTCATATATTCATAAGCTGATATTTGCTGTGCAACCAAAATAAAACTGATAATCTATTAAATCTGTACTATCTGTTTGTTGCGTCAGTAGTTTGTGTTGCTTCAAATGTCATTATTATACTTTCTGCCAAGGTACTTCTTGAGATAACTTGGTTGTGGAAGCCTGTATTTGTTTTCCGAGTGCTGGGGCCTTTTCAGAATAATATATGTTTTTGGTTACCCAAACATATTACCACGAACATATTCAAATGCCTGCCTACCTTGGAATATGTTCCCCTGAAAAAATAACCAAAGAAAGAATATGTGTCCTATCTCTTGAGCATGTGTAACCGGAAAAAAAGTAATATTGTTCTGAAAGGCCTAAAGGGTGGTCTTGTAAATTGACAAAGTCCCCAAAAACGTGGCCTTACTGAGGGTGGGAGTAATCTGCTCTTTATCAACTGTCGTGGGGAAAATAATGTGTTACAGTGGAGCCACCTATTGAATGGAACATACACTAATGCACATTGCTTTGGCAACCAAGTCACATTGGTTTAGTCACTGTTCTCAACACAAATTGATTACAACACATTGTAATACATGTTCTACTGTATTCTACGTAGATTGTTGCATCACAGGCACATCTGTATCTAATAAAGATCACAATGTTTTACACACAACATGCATTGTTGTATTTGCATTAAAGACCGTTCATTTACAAAAATAGTTTGTTATAAATTTAACAAAATGTGTATTTGAAATAAATGTTCACAATCCCAGGTAAAAACACAAAGAAAGGACATAGATGTACATAAATTGACCAGTAGACTGCTAGGCTACATGTTCATTTATATTTAGTCTTAAATGATGAATGTTGCTATTATCAGATTTGTGTTGCATTTAAGATTTTTGTATTCTGTACACAAAGATATATATACAGGGTTTGTGGACTAAACAGATTGCTAGTAGGGTGGAGCAATTTTTTATTTCTGCCAAATCCGAATTAAGGTTCACTACTATTTCTAAAATGTAACCCCTTTTTCCCATGGTAAAACTGTAAGACAAGCCCAGGAATATCATCAAGTAAAACATGACTAAAAATGTTTTTGACATCTAATGGTGATGATATTGTAAGTACTGTATCAAATATTTGCTAAAGTGTGGTGTGTGGTTTCATTATGAAAAATTAATTTAGTTGTTTGTACTTTACCTGGCATGTCCAATGTCGTCTAGTATTCTATTATCAAGTGATTTAAGGAAAGTAAAAAATTCAGCAAATGTTGGATTTGTTATTATTCAGTGTGAGAAAATTTACATGGTTTACAGTATTTTCACCTGAATCTAGTTTCTAGTTTCTAGTTGTTTCCAGCACTCGGCAACGTTCTATTAACTGACTAGTCTGTATATGTTGTGGTTACAGTGGAGCTGATCTTATGAGGTCTCATTCAACTAGTCAGCCTTTTTCAGAACATTATCGCCAAGCCGACCTTTCTATGCTGGCACTGAGGGTGGTCACTGCCAGGGTGCTTGTCGTCCTCAGTGGTTCTTTTACGTCCCAAATTGAATCATGAATAAACAAAAAATAATTGTATTCTTCTTATCGTTTTTCTTTTTTGCATCCTTGATATTCGATAATCCCGTCACCAGAAAGGCCGACATCTCTTCAATAGACCAGTAGAGGCGATTTGGCAATGTTTTAAAGAACTCGGAGACGTGCAGTTTTGGTTTATCGTATCGTAGTTGCACAATAAATCTCGGTGTATGCCATCATGGCGGTGGCCTTCTTGATGATGTGCCGACTGGCTGTTGTTTCTTAAAACGTGACCATGCATCCATGGTTATAAAGCACTTTATTATCTTGAAAATGGAAAGTAATCCCAGCGAGTTATATTTCGAAACCGATCCTGCTGCAGAAAGCGATTTTAATGTAAACTATTTCAACGACGATGATTCGAATTTATTTTTTCACAGGGTCGATTCCGACCAAATCATCTACCAACCGAGGCCAAAAAAGGCTAAGATATTTGGTGGAAAATATATCATGGGTGACATTTTAGGAGAAGGATCGTATGGTAAAGTGAAAGAATGCTTAGATTCAAAGACACTTTGCAGGAGAGCTGTGAAAATACTAAAAAAGAAGAAGCTTCGAAAAATCCCAAACGGGGAAGCCAATGTGAAGAGGTAGGCATCCGGCTAAGAGTCCTATCTAGTCTTGGTCTACTACTTAGTCTACTAGTACTACTTAAAACTTTGTCTAGTAGCTTAGCTAACAATAATAAGTTATAACCCAGCTAATCATTAAATAGCAGTATACTAACTAGTGACCTCCAGACCCAGTATCTGTGTTTGCATCTTTCAAAAACAACTTGACTTTTGACAGCAAAATGTAAAGCTGATTGTCTAGCACTCACTTATACAGTGTAGGCTTTAGATCATCCCCAGTGAACAGAATAAGCTTGCCTTTTGCTTCCAGTGAAATGCAGTACTCTTGACTGGCAACAATATTAGGCTATATTTGAAATATTATTCCTCTCAAGCTACTTGTAAATTTCACATATATATCAGATATTTCCCAAAATAAATATTAATACAAACAGGCTTGTTTTAAATGCATACAGATTACGTTGATATATCTATTTATTCATGTGCAGATAGCACAGAGCGTCCATTGAAATTACAGAATTTGTGATGTTGTGTTAAATGTGTTTATCATCGTCTATGACACATACAAATTTTCAAATGTTTTCAGGGAAATTTGATTGTCTAAAAATGGTGCCACCTTGTGTCCAGTTTTAAAACTTGAGCGCTACCACCTGGTGTGATCTTGAGAAACTGGATATTGTGTATATCTCCATGGTACCTATTTCCATGCACAATTTGGTAGCTCCGTTATGGACTCTGCCAGTAAAATGTTAATTCCAGGCACAAATGATTATCTTTCTCAGGACTACAGCACATTGTATTAGTTATCCAGTGGACCAGGACATTCAAGATTCAATAACTTTATTTTAATTTAAAACATTAAATATTTTGATGCCCGGTTATGTTAGTTTAATTCATGAATATTAAATAATTAAGTAAATAACCTGTCCATTTATCTATCAGTTATTCTTGGTATTGTGTCGTACTTCCAAGAGATTTGCTGCTAAAACATGTAAGTAATAAGAATGATTTATAAATGCGCTGTACTTTCAGAGAAATTGGCTTGCTGAAACGTCTCAATCATCAGAATGTGATACGCCTGTATGATGTTCTGCACAATGACGAGAAACAGAAAATGTATCCTTTTGAGATACGTTTTATATGACTTCTGTGTAAGACACCTGACCAGTGTCAGCAGTGTAAGTCAAAAGTGATGTTCTTCCATAGCAAGATATACTGTCATTAGAACTGTCTGCATCCAATTAATATACACAGTAACATATTTATATATATATATATATATATATATTAGTACTCGGCACTGGCCTAAAATTTTAGCCCAAGCCCGGCCTTCAATGAGCAGTTAAGAGTCCATGCCCGGCTTAGGCCTGCAAAAAATATCTCGAACCCAGCCCGACCCAAGCCCACAAAATAGAATCTGAGCCCAAGCCTAGCCCAGGCCCGCTAATGCTTAGTCCAGGCCTGACCCAGCCCACACATTCCAGGCCTGCTCCAGGCCCGTGGGCCAAAAATGGGTAGGCCCGCGACCCTCTAAGCACAAACCTCAAATTTAAAAAAGCTAAACCCATCATCTTTATGATAAGAATAGATTGGGTTGTATTATTAAATTAAAAACAATGTAATTATTTAATATTAGGAAGCAGTGTAATAGTAAATTATGTATTACTTTCTGTTACTATTGAACATTTCAAAAAAATGTCATGTGGTAGACTTTATGCTGTGTGTGTGCGTGTTTGTTTTGCCTTAACCACTGTCTGTAGGTACTTAGTGGTCGAATACTGTGTCGGCGGACTTCAGGACATGCTCGACTATGCACCTGGCAAGAAATTTCCCATCTGGCAAGCACACGAGTAAGGCTTGTGGAATACTTTCACGCTTACAATTTACACCATGGTACTTAAACATCTGACAAAAAACTGCCTTCAGTGTGTTTCACCAGGGTTGGGTCCAATGACACAACATCAAAATTACAGTGTAATTACAAATTACAGTTTTCATCTGTCATTACAACTATGCTTCTGAAATGTTCAAGTCAATGACAGTTACACCACTAAATGTACACTTACAAAATATTATCTTTAGCAAGGTCATTGTATCACAACTTCACAAGTGTCATGCAAAACAGAGTGTGCCCAAGATAAGATCTTGAGATGCTGTAATTTTAGGTGCATTTAAAAAAAATTCCATGCGATTTCATGTTATCTCCTAATATGTAAATATAGATATCATTTTGCTACAATGATGCTAAAATGCTGATGTTGGTGTTAAAATTAAGCAAAGACATTGTTCTGTCCACATATATATGAATCTCAGTTGAATGGCAGTTGAATTTGAATACTATTTTGTTGTCAAGGTCCCTGTCCTTTGAATGTCACTGTCAATATTGTCTTGTATGTTAGCTGTGTTCTTATTTCTTTACTTATGCCCTTCGCTCCATGCGGAGCATAGGCCATAGACGACGACTCTCCAGCACACGACATTGGGCATTCTTCTCTATTTCTTTCCAGGTATAGCCACTCCTTTGTACTTCTGCAGCCATGTCTGTTTTTTGGCCTTCCTCGCCTTTGTTTTCCTTGCGGATTCCACGTCAGAGACTGTCTTGTGATGTTTGTTGTTGGCTTTCCAGTGTGTGTCCAATCCAACCCCACTTTCTTCTCAGGATCTGCTTGGCAACGGGTTCTTGGCTAGCCCTTTCCCATAGCTCCTCGTTTCTAATTTTGTCTTGCTATTTTATGTGTAGAATTCTTCGCAGACATCAGTTAAGGAAAATCTGGATTTTGCCAAGTGTTGTTTTTGTCATTCTCCATGTTTCAGAGCAATACTGATTTTACATTGGAGTTAAAAATCCTGATATTTGTTGTGTTTTTAATTTTTGTGGAATTCCAAATTTTTTTAGTATCAGGAATACTGTCCATGCCTTGCCCATTCTTGCAGCAGCATCTGCCTCTGTACCACCTTGTTTGTTTGTCATGCTCCCTGCGTATGTAAATGAATCCACTTCCTCCAGGGGCTCTCCGCCTGCTATAACTGGGTAGTCGTTCCTACTGTGTATTTTCATGATCTTGGTTTTGCTTCTGTTGATCTTCAGACCTGTCTTTGCTGATGTTGATTCCAGAAATGTCATTTTGTCTTGTATTTTTTTGTGGGTGTGTGATAGTAGTGCCAGGTCATCAGCGAAGTCCGAGTCCTCCAGTTGAGTCCATGGTGACCACTGTATGTCATTTTGTCTTGTATTTGTTTGTGGGTGTGTGGTAGTAGTACCAGGTCATCAGTGAAGTCCGAGTCCTCCAGTTGAGTCCATGGTGTCCACTGTATGCCATTTCGTCTCCCGTCCGTGGTGGTCCTCATAATCCAGTCGATCATGAGGATGAACAGGAAAGGTGACAGCAGGCATCCCTGCCAAGCCCCTGTCTCAATTTCGAAACTATCTGATAGTCGTCCTCCATGCACCACCTGGCAAAACATTCCTTGGTAGGTGCTCGGGATCACGGAGAGTAACTTTTCTGGAATGCCACAGTGTCTCATCAGATTCCAGAGTGTCTGTCTGTCCACACTGTCAGATGCTTTCTCATAGTCAATGAACTTGACATACAGTGGTGAGTTCCATCCCAACGACTGTTCTAATATGATGCACAGAGTAGCTATATGATACGTGCAAGATCTATCCTTTCGGTAACCTGCTTGGTGTTCTCGGAGCTATGCATCCACTGCTTCTTTCATCCTCTCTAATATCACTCCGTTCAGCACTTTTCCCGGAACTGATAGTTACATTATTCCTCTATAGTTCTTGCATTCTCTGAGATCTCCTTTCTTGGGGAGCTTTCTCCATTCCTCTGAAACTCTCATCTTCCCAGACTTTCTCGAAGAGGCTGTGTAGTATTTCCGTGGATGTGTTAATATCTGCCTTTATCGCCTCTGCTGGTATTTCATCCGGCCCTGCTGCTTCTCCGTTCTTCAGTTTCTTGATGGCGTTGTTGATTTCTGTTCTGCTTGGTTTATCACAGTTTATGGGTAGAACTAACTGTCTCTGCTGGGGGATGACTGTGGGATCTTCTGGAGTGTGTCGGTTTAATAGTTCTGTGAAGTGCTCCGCCCGTCTCTTTAGTTGGTCATCTACCGTGGTGAGGACTTTTCCTTACTTGTCGTTAATTTGTTTGTCCCTTGGCTGATACTTGCCTGCCAGCTTCTTTGTTATGTTATGTAGATCTTTCATGTTTCTTTTTGCTGCTGCCTCCCCTGCCTGTGTTGCCAGGTTGTCCACCAAGCTTCTCTTGTCTCTTCTGATGCTCTTCTTTACCTCCTTCTGAGCTTGTGTATACTGTGCTTGGGCTTCTGCTTTCGTTGCACTAGTTTTTCTGCTGTTTAGTCTCGCCTTCTTTTCCTTTCGCACTTGTAGCTTGAGTAATGTGTCGGCTGTCATCCAGTCTTTGTGCTGTGTGTTCTTTCTGCCTACTCTCTCTTCACAAGCACCAGTCCACATTTGCTTGACTTGTTGCCACTTCGGTTCTAGTTCAGTGTTGCTATCGTATAGTTCTTGCAGCACCTGGTATCTGTTTGAGAGGCTGATCCGGTATCTTTCTGTCATTCCCTTGTCCTTCAGTAGATCTATGTTGTAACGTGTTCTTGTGCTGCCGCCCTGTGCTGTGTGCCTCGTAAGATGGAGCTTGAGTGTTGCCATCACCAGGTGGTGATTAGAAACAGCATCAGCCCCTCTCTTCACTCTCACATCTTGCAGCGACCATCTGAACTTCTGTCCAACACACACATGATCTATTTGATTCTCAGTAATATGGTTAGGTGATCTCCAGGTTGCCTTCTGAATGTCTTTATGTAGGGAGACACTTCCTCCTATGACCAGGCTGTTCATGGCACACAGGTCTGCAAACTGTTCTCCATTTTCATTCATCTGTCCTAATCCATTCTTGCCCATGACTTGTTCAAACCTGTGTTGTTGTTTCCTATCTTTGCATTGAAGTCGCCCATGAGAATGGTAATGTCCTTCGACCCTTGTTCTTCAAGTACATTGTGCAGTTTGTTGTAGAAGTCGTCTTTCCTTTCCTCGTCCACATCGTTTGTGGGAGCATAGCACTGTATCACGTTAATCGTTATATTCTTCTTTTTCGTCATGAATTTGGCAGTAATCATTCTGAAATTGATCGCGTCCCAGCTACTGAGTGCTCTCTGAGCCTCCCTAGACAGCATTAAGGCTACACCCTCAGCGTGTGGGGCATCCTCGTTGTCATGTCCCGAGTACAGCACCATCTCTCCTGTTGTAAGTTTCACTTGGCCAGACTGTAACCATCTGGTCTCACACAGTCCAAGCAGGTCTTCATCTCTGCTGCTACCTGTGCTGCTTTCCCTGCTTCATACATTGTTCTGACATTCCAGGTGGCAATCTTTGTGGTTTTCTTTTATAGTTGGGGTTGTTGGCTCCAAGCAAACCTCTTAGCTTTGAAGAGAGGGTGGCCCCTATTTGTCTGGCCTCTACCTTTTGACCTGTCCATCTTGGGTAACCCTGTCAGGAGCAAAAGTTCCGGCTGGCATAGCTCTCCGGGTCACTGAGACACACAAGGTTTAGACCATGAGACACACAAGCCATCTCACCGCAGCAAAGTTTGTACCATGAGACACACAAGCCGTCTCACCGCGGCAAGGTTTGGACCATGAGACATACAAGCCGTCTCACCGCGGCAAGGTTTGGACCATGAGACATACAAGCCGTCTCACCGCGGCAAGGTTTGGACCATGAGACATACAAGCCGTCTCACCGCAGCAAGGTTTGGACCATGAGACACACAAGCCGTCTCACCGCGGCAAGGTTTGGACCATGAGACACACAAGGTATCTCACCGTAGCAAAGTTTGGACCATGAGACACACAAGCCGTCTCACCGCGGCAAGGTTTGGACCATGAGACACACAAGCCGTCTCACCGCGGCAAGGTTTGGACCATGAGACACACAAGCTGTCTCACCGCGGCATGGTTTGGATCATGAGACATACAAGCCGTCTCACCGCAGCAAGGTTTGGACCATGAGACATACAAGCCGTCTCACCGCAGCAAGGTTTGGACCATGAGACACACAAGCCATCTCACCACGGCAAGGTTTGGACCATGAGACACACAAGCCATCTCACCGCAGCAAGGTTTGGACCATGAGACATACAAGCCGTCTCACCACGGCAAGGTTTGGACCATGAGACACACAAGCCGTCTCACCACGGCAAGGTTTGGACCATGAGACATACAAGCCGTCTCACCGCAGCAAGGTTTGGACCATGAGACATACAAGCCGTCTCACCACGGCAAGGTTTGGACCATGAGACACACAAGCCATCTCACCGCAGCAAAGTTTGTACCATGAGACACACAAGCCGTCTCACCGCGGCAAGGTTTGGACCATGAGACATACAAGCCGTCTCACCGCAGCAAGGTTTGGACCATGAGACATACAAGCCGTCTCACCACGGCAAGGTTTGGACCATGAGACACACAAGCCATCTCACCGCAGCAAAGTTTGTACCATGAGACACACAAGCCGTCTCACCGCGGCAAGGTTTGGACCATGAGACACACAAGCTGTCTCACCGCGGCATGGTTTGGATCATGAGACATACAAGCCGTCTCACCGCAGCAAGGTTTGGACCATGAGACATACAAGCCGTCTCACCGCAGCAAGGTTTGGACCATGAGACACACAAGCCATCTCACCACGGCAAGGTTTGGACCATGAGACACACAAGCCATCTCACCGCAGCAAGGTTTGGACCATGAGACATACAAGCCGTCTCACCACGGCAAGGTTTGGACCATGAGACACACAAGCCGTCTCACCACGGCAAGGTTTGGACCATGAGACATACAAGCCGTCTCACCGCAGCAAGGTTTGGACCATGAGACATACAAGCCGTCTCACCACGGCAAGGTTTGGACCATGAGACACACAAGCCATCTCACCGCAGCAAAGTTTGTACCATGAGACACACAAGCCGTCTCACCGCGGCAAGGTTTGGACCATGAGACACACAAGCTGTCTCACCGCGGCATGGTTTGGATCATGAGACATACAAGCCGTCTCACCGCAGCAAGGTTTGGACCATGAGACATACAAGCCGTCTCACCGCAGCAAGGTTTGGACCATGAGACACACAAGCCATCTCACCACGGCAAGGTTTGGACCATGAGACACACAAGCCATCTCACCGCAGCAAGGTTTGGACCATGAGACATACAAGCCGTCTCACCACGGCAAGGTTTGGACCATGAGACACACAAGCCGTCTCACCGCGGCAAGGTTTGGACCATGAGACATACAAGCCGTCTCACCGCAGCAAGGTTTGGACCATGAGACAGACAAGCCGTCTCACCGCGGCAAGGTTTGGACCATGAGACATACAAGCCGTCTCACCGCGGCAAGGTTTGGACCATGAGACATACAAGCCGTCTCACCGCACCAAGGTTTGGACCATGAGACACACAAGCCATCTCACCGCGGCAAGGTTTGGACCATGAGACACACAAGCTATCTCACCGCAGCAAAGTTTGGACCATGAGACACACAAGCCGTCTCACCGCGGCAAGGTTTGGACCATGAGACATACAAGCTGTCTCACCGTGGCAAGGTTTGGACCATGAGACACACAAGCCGTCTCACCGCGGCAAGGTTTGGACCATGAGACATACAAGCCGTCTCACCGCGGCAAGGTTTGGACCATGAGACACAAGCCGTCTCACCGCGGCAAGGTTTGGACCATGAGACACACAAGCTATCTCACCGCAGCAAAGTTTGGACCATGAGACACACAAGCCGTCTCACCGCGGCAAGGTTTGGACCATGAGACATACAAGCTGTCTCACCGTGGCAAGGTTTGGACCATGAGACACACAAGCCGTCTCACCGCAGCAAGGTTTGGACCATGAGACATACAAGCCGTCTCACTGCGGCAAGGTTTGGACCATGAGACACACAAGCCGTCTCACCGCGGCAAGGTTTGGACCATGAGACACACAAGCCGTCTCACCGCGGCAAGGTTTGGACCATGAGACACACAAGCCGTCTCACTGCAGCAATGTTTGGACCATGAGAAACACAAGCCGTCTCACTGCAGCAAGGTTTGGACCATGAGACACACAAGCCGTCTCACCGCGGCAAGGTTTGGACCATGAGACATACAAGCTGTCTCACCGCGGCAAGGTTTGGACCATGAGACACACAAGCCGTCTCACCGCAGCAATGTTTGGACCATGAGAAACACAAGCCGTCTCACTGCAGCAAGGTTTGGACCATGAGACACACAAGCCGTCTCACCGCGGCAAGGTTTGGACCATGAGACATACAAGCTGTCTCACCGCGGCAAGGTTTGGACCATGAGACACACAAGCCGTCTCACCGCAGCAATGTTTGGACCATGAGAAACGCAAGCCGTCTCACCGCAGCAAGGTTTGGACCATGAGACACAAGCCGTCTCACCGCAGCAAGGTTTGGACCATGAGACACACAAGCCGTCTCACCGCAGCAAGGTTTGGACCATGAGACACACAAGCCGTCTCACCTCGGCAAGGTTTGGACCATGAGACAGTTTATTTGTGTTCTACAGTGTATAAACAAGCATAACTGACTGCTGATTGGGTATGTTTTCAGTTACTTCTATCAGCTGTTGAAGGGTCTGGAGTACCTGCATAGTCAGAGCATCATCCACAAGGACATTAAGCCCGGCAATCTTCTCATCGCCAACGATGAAGTTGTCAAGATAACAGATCTTGGAGTGGCAGAGGTTTGTTGATGATAATTTCATTCTATGTACTGACAATTTAACCTCATACACACTGATTGTTATATCTTTTTAGTTTCTGAAGTGAGAATTATACAACACATATTGTGATGTTTATTGATATTTAGTTTTAGAAGGAAAAAACACTTGTGCCCTTTGTCCTGAGAGTGTAAACGAAAACGTGTCTGTGATATTTGAATATCTTAAGAATACAAAATCATAGATTTCAGTTATGAACTGTCACCAACTCAGAAATATCACCCGAATTGGCTTTAATTGTGTTTTACTTTGAAACTCTTCATATATGTGTGTGTTGGGGGGTGGGTGGGTGGTGTGTGTGTGTGGGGGGGTGGTGTGTGTGGGGGGTGGGGTGGTGGTGTGGGTGGGTGGTGTGTGTGTGGGGGGGGTGGGTGGTGTGTGTGGGGGGGGTGGGTGGGTGGTGTGTGTGGGGGTGGTGGGTGGGTGGTGTGTGTGTACACTATATGCATTACCTATTTGCTCGATTTTGATACGTGGCAGTTTCGTATTGTACATGTGTCATCATATTTTCAATAGATTTTTGGGATAATTGACAAAACCTAAGAAACTTCTCCGTGATTATTGTAAGGGTATTGCCAATAACATACAGCAAGGTCTATCTAAGGCACCCATGTTGTGTTTGTGTCAGGTGCTGGACATCTATGAGACGAGTGACATATGTAAGACAAGTCAAGGGTCTCCCGCCTTCCAGCCGCCAGAGATTGCCAACGGTGACGAGGAGTTCTCAGGCTTCAAAGTGGACATCTGGTCGTCTGGCGTCACACTGTGAGTTAGACCCTTAGCTGGGATTGTGAAATTTTCCAATTTACCCGTTCTCATTTTTTATTTGCCCCTTATACTCATGAAAAACCATGTTACATGTGCATTGATGACTGGCGTTGGAACGTGGTGACAACCTCCAACTGCATCCTACTGACACTCGCAAAATACTCAAACTTCACACTACACTTGTGCATGCTCTTTCACATTTAGCACAAGGCCCATTTTATGACAATGCAAACACTGTTTTTAACCTGTTATTGGGAAAATAAAACCATGTTTTGGTCCAACACAAGATATGGTATCTGAAAAATAAAAACATCCTGTTATCCAAAGACCAAAAGACCCATTATTTTTTTGGAAAATAAAAACCCATTGCAATTTTGAAAAAATCCATTCAATAATGGGACAATGGTCCTCTGGTCAAGGACCTGGTCTGACTGACACGTAGAAATGGATGGTCATTATGTCACAAGGCATCTTTGGGGTCATCTACTACTACAGTCTGTGAATATTGTGAATTACTGTGTACATGTACCTACAAAAGGTTGATAAACTAAAATGTATAGTTTCATGATGTGTGTAGCTAAATTGGGCAATGCAGTACCACAGGGTACATTGTATTATGAATAGTCATACATTATACACACCACCCCTGTGTCATCATTGGCAGAAATATCTGTATACCCGGCATTTAGTTTTTAATCACAGTTTAGTCTATATTTTATATGTTGATGTAATATTCCAGTTATTGAATTATTTAATATGATGCATACAATCACTACTACGTGGTAGATGACAGTTTAAATAATACCACCAACTAATGCTAAAAGATTCAAGGTTATAAACATTCCAAACTTTGTTGTAAATGGTGAAACATTGCCAAGACTTAGTAAATGTAAATATCTTGGACACATTATCACTAAAGAACTGTGACAGTGATATGGCATATGCCTAGGCAACTCAAGATAATTTATGCCTTGATTTGAACATTCTACCGGTGTACTGAAGCTGTAAACTTGTAAAGTGTAGTCTATTCTAATCACAGTGTGCACTGTGTAGGCCTACAAGGATTACCCACCAGCAAAATGTTGATCAGGTATACTATGTGCAGTTTGATGAGTGTGTAGCTAAATTGGGCAGTGCAATATTACAGAGTATTATGATTACCAAGGTAGTCATACATTAGACACACCACCTGTGTCATTACTGGCGAAAGTTTCTATATACCCAGTTTATACAGTTTTTAGTTACAGTCTAGTCTAGTCTAAATTTTATACGGATGAAATATTCCAAAATAAACTTATGTCATTTAATTTAATGTTATGATTTTTGTTGTAAAATAATTAGCAAATAACATGATTTAATTGAATGTATAGCACTGCTGTATTTCGTGATATCCTCTGATTTATACACACCACTGACACTGAATTATTGATACACATCACTGACACTGAATTATTGATACACACCACTGACACTGAATTATTTATATACACCACTGACACTGAATTATTTATATACACCACTGACACTGAATTATTTATATACACCACTGACACTGAATTATTTATATACACCACTGACATACACCACTGACACTGAATTATTTATGTTGTTTGAACTAAATAAAAATGTTGTTTACTATTTCTAGTCTGCATGATATCGTCAACGTTGTTGCTGCTTAACATACCCATACACACGCAACGTGTAGTACTAGAGCAGACAGTACAACTAAGTAGAAGCATGTACCTACTAAAGCCCTGCGCGGATTGGAAATCTGAGCCCGCACCCTCCCCGCAACTACGTCATTTGACCCGCAGCCCACCCTGCATATTACAACTCAGCCCACCCCGTCCCGCATATTTTGCCACATCCTGGCCCGCAGCCCGCCCCGCAGTGGCTTGGCACGCAACCCGCCCCGCCGTAATTAGTAAAAAATCAGCCCGCACCCGCCCCGCAGCCCACAACAGATGACATGGAATCATAAAAAATATATCATCTTTATTAATCGTTGTTGTTTACAATATTAACAAATGCACGGTGCTGGGTGACAACCATGTCGTACTTGGAATTCCATCTTTAAGAAAAATAGAACCCTTGTCATTAATCTAATTGATATAACTCAGCACAAGTGAATATGCAATGGCAGTTGATAATTTGTTTAATGAAGAACACTGAAATTCACACCGCTGGCATTAATTTCAGTGGCATTCTATGATCTTATAATCTATTTGCCATTGTACTGCATGAACATGAGTTGTTCAAAGGTTGAGTCTGGTGCACAAAGGCAGTGTTGCAATTTGTAATCTGCTGATATAGAAGTTTGCAATTTATATTTTCTGATCGTAGACTACTGATTGTTGAGAGGGTTTTCACATATCCATATAACAGGCTCAAAATCCCCTCTGGATCATGCTACTGGCACCGGATTATACTAGCGTAGAAGGCAGTTTGACTTGAGCCATCTTACTTCTACAGAGGAAGACTGTCAGTTCTTGTTCTTAGCAGTTAGCACTGTCAGCCAGTGCCAAGTGGCATGGTCTCCAGTCTCCACACATCAAAGGCATTTCCTGTCTAATTGGTGGGGTAACTGCTCTTTATGGACATCCTGGTGGCTTAATTACACAAACAGATTGATGGCCTGGACTGATACTTCCTCCTGGAAGAAGCCACTAATCACTGTTTAAACACACACACAAGGGCAATCCTGTAATCCCCAATTAACTAGCTCAAAGAATGTCCCACCTTTGAGTAACTGGTGACCATTAATGAGTTACAAAAATCAGCCGGCAGTAGCCCGCATGTAGAAATTACTAGCCCGCAGACCGCCCCACCCCACAGTGACCTGACCCGCAGACCGCCCCGCCCCGCACAAATTGAAATTTAACCCGCACCGCAAAAAAAAAAAAAAATCCAGCCCGCGGGCCAAAACCCGCCCCGCGCAGGGCTTTAGTACCTACCTACTAGTTTATTCTGTTGATAAAAGCAGACAGGTGCATAATAATATAGCATACCTGTAATAGGCTGTAGTTTCTCTTACATCGTGCCAATGTCCTCGGAATCCTGAGGCTGCAATGAGTGATGCAGCAACAAAACGAAAAAGGATTGGACATTTTTAAGATCGGTACATTGCGAAACTGGTATATACAGAGCTAAGGTGGATAAGCAACGTGAAAAAGATAGGTCTTTAGATGACGTCCAAATTTAATGCAATTATGTTACTGCTTTTGTCTGATACCAATTGGTTTCTGTCAAAGTTAACTTGTTCAGACTTCAGTTGTATATAAACAATGCAACAATAAACAAGGCCGCTGGTAGAATACTCAGCCGCCTGTTGCAATGACATGTGACTGACCCCAGCATGTGTCAATCAATCTTGTCTACCACAACAAGTTCAACACATGGCCCTTCGTAACACAATATCATGAGACAACTTGGCGGGAAAACCTTGTGGGGAAATCTCAGTAATAGAAGTGTCTGTCAAATCGTGTTGAAATAAGCCACATGCCAGTAAAAAAGTCACATTTCTAAGCAAGTGACACTTATATTATCAGTAACAACCAGGAAGTATTACTTAATGTAACTTTTTATAAAAACTACAATACTTACAAAGCCATAACTTGGCATATGAACTCGACTTGTGTTTACCCAAAATTGCACGGGATGGTTTTATGTTTGGTGAAGGGGTCGTGTAAAAAATGCAGTACGGATTTTTGCTGTCTTTCAATATTGTAACAAAATGTTTATGAAGCTGTATCAAACGTAATATGCATGTGTTTACAAAAATAACCTGTGTGAATGTCAATAATATGTTTGTACTTACAACCATACACGTTTTTCTTTTGGGGAGTTTCTCATAATGAAATAAAATGCAATTTTAGGGTGATTTTTGACATATTTTTTAATTGTCTTTAAACACATTTAAATATCTCTAAACAACATAACAAATCAATTCTTTTTGGTCTGGAGTATTGTTTAGTGTCTTAGACAAACTCTGAGAAAAAATGGTTAGCTTATCTTCAAAACTTATAGAAATGATTAATTCAAAAGAAGCATATAATAGCTTATCCAGCCACCTTAACTAGGACATTTTGAAGCAGTTTAAATAGCCAGCAAAATACACATTACAAATGAAATTAAGATGTCACTCTATAGTCGCATTTAATGATAGATGTTATAGACCATGTCACCGTATGGTTGGTATTTTGTATACACTTCCTTTAACGAGTGACAGCGACACTTGAAAGACACAAAAGTTCTATTAATATCATCATAGGGACACAAATGAATTTCAAATTACAAATATTGCTTATCGCAACAACTTTTGATGCTGTTATAATATATATAAATGTAATTTCAAATTGTCTTTGGATAGTCGCTGCTGCTGGATGGTCATATTAATGTGTGTATATACACCCCTATATATATACCAGATATTGCAATTATGGTGGCCATTTTGTACATTTTCCTGTCAGAAAGAAACATTTCCAAGACAGTTTTTACTTCCGTTGAACTGCTCCTTTTTATTGGCCACATAAGGCCAGACTTTTTATTACATGTTTCACGGGCAGAATTGTCCCGAAAAGCAGTGATGGGAATCAGAATAAATAAAAATGTCAGGAAAAAAATCATAGTTCATGCTCAAATATATAACATTTAAATAATAAGATATGTGGCTACATGAAAATTAATATCGATCTCCAGTGTTACTTGTGATCCTATTAATGACAGACACAGCTGTATGAAATGCATCAAAAATAATTTGTATGACTTTTTTGTTTCATTCAGTTTCTGACACTGATAGATTGACATTATCTACTTCACAAAAAACAGTTTGTTAGCAGTTACTCACTGCTAAGTCTCTATTTTAGCACTCAATTAAAAGGCTCATAAAATGTGAAATGATAGTAAAAATCTTAATCGATGAAACATGCCAAAAGTAGTCCCATGTTTATGCTTTGACAACGACCACGTTCATTCACAATATGCCATTTTGTTTGGTATCGAAAGAACTGCGGTCTTCTTGGCTATCTGTCAGTTATGTCAGTATTCACGCCCCTTTTTGTCAAAGTTGAATTTTCCCGCATTGAAACCAGGTGTCGGTTTCACGAAGCGGCTAAGAACGTTCTTAACCCTAAGATGATTGTCTTAGTAATGACATGATTTTTTTAATGTAAGCAAACATAGGAGTTTACGCAAACACGTGACACTAAGCAATTGAGTAATTTTATGTACGCTTCATGAAACCGGCCCTTATTTAGCTTTAGACTGAGACACGGAACTTGCCATAGTTCTCAAAATGAGAAAATTGTACGGGAGCGTCTGAGTGAGTGCCATGCACAAATACTTCTACAGCCCAATGTCGTTGAACCCCGCCACCATGTTTTGGCGGCGGTGTTCGATGACGTTGAGCTATCAGATGCATCATGGGTACTCCCATGGACCAAATCGCAGCTAGTTGCAGCGTACGGCTGATAGGTTATTATTTTACACAGGGGTGAAGGTATTTAATGTAATAGTTGTTAATGTCATATTCAAAGAAAAGTATATGCACGCAGTAGCTTCCGTTGTTAAAACGCCACATGGCCAAAACTGTCAAACCCCATACAGTAGCAGGGCATTTTCTCTCATGAATAGTAAGATATTTTGTTTATGATTTAAGACATTCAGTTAATAAATAATGACATCGGTGGGAATACAAAAAATTCTGAATTTTATTTTTATTCTAGATCCAGGAAATTAATGTCGATGTATGTGTAATATAAAAAGTCTGCCCTAATTTGCTATATTCATCAAACTGCCATGTCACCCATTAACATTCAACTATATATTTAACTTTGAAACCAGAGGATATTCACATGGCAACACCATTAGTTAGGAAGACTTGATACATACAACGGCAGAAATTACCAACATGCCCAGCATCTTGTGTCGTGTTGGCTCATCTCAAACTTACATTATCTCTACGTGTCTGTTGCAGATACAACTTCACAACCGGGAAGTATCCATTTGAGGGTGACAATATCTTCCGGCTGTTTGAAAATATAGCCAGTGGTGAATACACAATACCAAGTGAGATGGACAGCCCGCTGGCTGAATTGATTCGACGTAGGTAGATATTAGGTGTTGCTAGGTTATCTTAGGTATAGATTTATTATTGCGATACTATTGCGATAGTATCATAACTATTGCAGTAGTATCACAGAATAGTGAATACCCAAGAAAAACAGTCCAGATGATGAATCCCTGAATGCTGCTGATATAGCTAAAGATTGTTGACTTTAGGTTGGTGAATAAGTAAAACTACCATTTGAGGTTTTACGTTTGTCCCTAAACCTCCAAGATCCGTCTCCAGCTCTATAATCGAAATATTATTGATGTGCAACATCTTGCGTGTTGATTTGTTTGGAAAAACATTGTAAGACATGGCGTAATTTCAACTGCAGAAGGACAACAAGATGTTTCAAAGGGTACAGTTTCATAACCTTGCACACAGTGTGGCCTGAATGACTTTAGCAGTGATTTAAATGTGGAAAAATAATACTTATCTGTAGACATATCTGCTGTGCATTTCCAATTTTGACATGCCACCGATATATAATAAATCTTATAATAAAATGCTGACGGCTCTTTTCTATATCCTGATAAGACCTTTTGATAATACTGATATTTTACTCACAAATGAACAAAATGACATCTAGCTGTGAGAGAAAATTCTGGGGCAGTATGCCCATAGATTTGACAGTGACACCCGTTTGGAAACCCCAAACATGTGAATCCAGGTCATGCTGCTGGTAATGGTTGAGTTCTTCTGCTTACAGACCTGCTAGAATATAACCCGGCAAACAGGCCAACAATCAAACAGATCAGAGAATACAGGTAAGTCAATCTGCATAGAAGTCAAAATTTGCTCCTCCATTTTCCTCCCCGACCCCATCTACAACTTGGTGTCGCTGACAGGCTGCACGTCAATCTTGTTATTCTTCTTGCATATGATTCAGTGGGGAGGGTTGTCTTCTGTCACACTATAGATCCTGAAGCCAGGCGCGTTGCATTTATGTAGCGGTCACTCATTGGTGATGCCTCTCAGCACTGCACTCCTACGGAACGAAAATGGATGTTGGTTAAGTCAGATATTCATGCAGTAAAATTTTCATGATATCCATAACTGGTCCAAACGTGCTATCCAGCACTGTTTGGAAAGACGTTTGTAGAATGTTAAATGTTTTAGTAATTTTTTATTATTAAATTATTATAGCAACTAGCAAAAACGGCCATTCTCTGGTTTGTGCCACAGATACACGAGCTAAGAAGACAATTTCCCAGAGAATTTGTAGATGGCATTTGTTAGGATCAATTCACAACACAAGTTACGTATAACATGCTCAACTAATCAGCAGATAATTCACGTGGCTCAGAACCATGCCTAACGTCGTTACCCATCAATATCAGTCCATCTAACTTCCAGTATGAACCCTAAAACCATGACAAAACTCTTGGCCATAGGTGAATTTTTGGGAAAAAATGTTACTTTTTTTCTGAGGGGTTGTCAATTAATCTCTGAAAGTTTGGGGGCTAATGCAAGCCACCTAGGAGTGCGCACATACACACACACACATCCACACACACCCACTCACACACGTGCACACACACACACGCACACACATCCACCCACACACACCCACCCACACACATGCACACACACACACACACACACACACACACACACACACACACACACACACACACACACACACACACACACACACACACACACACACACACACACACACACACACACACACACACACACACACACACACAAACCCACACACACATCCACCTACATACACCCACACACACATCCGCCCACACACACACACACACACACAAACAAACACACATCCACCCACACACATGCACACACACACACAAACCCACATCCACCCACATACACCCACACGCACACACACAAACGCACACACATCCACCCACACACACACCCACCCACCCACACACACCCACATGCACACACACACACACACACACACACACACACACACACACACACACACACACACACACACACACACACACACACACACACACACACACACACACACACACACACACACACACACACACAAACAAACACACATCCACCCACACACCCACATGCACACACACACATGCACACACACACCCACACACGCCCACACACACACAAGTTAGCTCGATTATAGTCTGGATTTGGTCTTCACATCATTAAAAAATGACACTTTCTGACCACAATTTTGTAGTTGGATGAGGCGGAAACATCCACAGACGACGGAGCGCGTTCCATCACCACCGGTCAATGACATGTTGGATACGAACCACCGCATGAGTGTCTTGCCTTACCTTGAGGATCTACACCGCATTGAAAATGTAGACGATAGTGAACCTGAAGGTTTGTAACAGCTCCAGTGCCTTATCTTACTGTGCACGTCATGCGAGTAGTCTTACTGTGCACGTCATGCGAGTAGTCTTACTGTGCACGTCATGCGAGTAGTCTTACTGTGCACGTCATGCGAGTAGTCTTACTGTGCACGTCATGCGAGTAGTCTTACTGTGCACGTCATGCGAGTAGTCTTACTGTGCACGTCATGCGAGTAGTCTTACTGTGCACGTCATGCGAGTAGTCTTACTGTGCACGTCATGCGAGTAGTCTTGCGGTGCAGGTCATCCAGGTAGTCAGCATGTTGTGGAATTAGTCTGTGTGGGTCACATAAATAGTCTATCCAGGTCATGCAAGTACTCTGAGAAATTCATGCAAATAGTCTGTATGTTGGGTAAGTAGTCTGCAGGTCATACGAGTGGTCTGTATGTTGGGTAAGTAGTCTACAGGTCATACAAGTGGTCTGTATATTAGGTAAGTAGTCTGCAGGTCATACAAGTAGTCTGTATGTTGGGTAAGTAGTCTACAGGTCATACAAGTGGTCTGTATATTAGGTAAGTAGTCTACAGGTCATACAAGTAGTCTGTATGTTGGGTAAGTAGTCTACAGGTCATACAAGTGGTCTGTATATTAGGTAAGTAGTCTGCAGGTCATACAAGTAGTCTGTATGTTGGGTAAGTAGTCTACAGGTCATACAAATGGTCTGTATGTTGGGTAAGTTCCGGAAATACACCTCAAATTACGGTGAGGGATGAAAATATTACGGATTCTTTCGTTGTCACAATGGACGTCAATCACTTCCGTGCTCCTCAAATTTAACTTCACTTTATTCAACAGGTGGCAGCATATATACGCTGCTTGTTGTGACATGGTTTTTCATTCGCTGGTTCTGGTCGTAATCTGACCAATAGGAAACAACGTTTCGACAAATTCGCATTTCCGCGCTCAAACAAGACGAAGTCACGACTTATGCGGCACGAAATGATGGCGGGGATCGAAACGGCACCACTATCAGCCAAGAAGAAACGTGTGCTGCAAACATTTATAACAGCATGCACGCAGACATGGCCCGCATTGTCAAGTTTAAAGAAGGGGGTCGGCTTTACATACTGCCGGATACGCAAAATCATTTTCCTATTTCTTATGCCATTGTCACTGGTGGTCGGGATAATTGCAGGTACTGACTACGTCGTTAGACTAATACTAGTGACAGAGTTGTGGGTGTTGTAGTTGTAGTGTTAGGCCAGCTGACTGTACTAAGACTAAGTTATTGTATTTATTGAGTTTAGTCTATCATTTATATACTAGAGTTGAGTAGACTAGACGATGTCAATGGTTTTGCCGTCCCCCGGCATGACTTTGTGTTTGATCTAGTCAAGCTACTATACTATATAGTCTATAGCCTGGACCTAGGTATACCGGCTACTAATATTAATCCTAATGACACCACAAATAGCCAATGACGTGACGCATTGTTATAATTTGTCAAGTTTTTGTAGTCAACATGCTGTTTTTGAAATTTACATAAAATCAGAATTACAATGTTTATAGACTCATTTACATTACAGTTACGCTTCTTCATGTTTGATTTTCATCAATGGCGGACATGAACGTCTACCTTACCTTGTTAACTGAACGCTTCAAAACACCTTATAGTTAATTAGAGACAATAATGTTTTGGGTGCAACTATCAATATTATTACAGTATTAAACTATTACTGACAGTATTACTGGAAAAACAGCATCCTAGCCCCTGTATTCAAAGGGAAGGGCGATCCCCTAGAGTGTGGTTCTTTCAGGGCCATCAAGCTCCTGGAGTAGGCCATGAAGTTCATGGAGAGGGTGCTAGATGTGAGAATGAGAGTGCAGATCAACGAGATGCAGTTTGGCTTTATGCCAGGGAAAGGGACGACAGATGCCATCTTCATCGTGCGACAAATGCAGGAGAAACACCTGGCCAAGAAGAAGCTCTACCTAGCCTTTGTCGACCTGGAAAAGGCGTTTGACAGGGTACCAAGAAAGGTGATGAGATGGGCCATGAGAAAATCAGGTGTGGAGGAGTGGCTGGTGAAGGCAGTGATGACGTTGTACAGTGAGGCGAGCACCATGGTGAGGACAGTGCATGGAGACAGCAGCAGCTTTGAGGTGAAGGTGGGGATGCACAAGGGCTCAATATTGAGCCCACTGCTGTTTGCCATTGTGATGGACGTGGTGACGAAGGAGGCGAGAGGAGGACTGCCCTGGGAGCTGCTGTATGCAGATGATCTCGTCCTTATGGCAACGACCAGGGAAGAACTAAGAAGGAAGCTGGTGGAGTGGCGCACGAGATTGGTGGCCAAAGGACTGAAGGTGAACGCCGGGAAGTTGAAGGTGATGGTCAGCATAGGTGACAGAGGAGTGATGTCAGAGTCTGGTGCATGGCCATGTGGAGTCTGTAGCAGGGGTGTAGCCACAAACTCGCTTCAGTGTACATCGTGTACGAAGTGGGTCCACAGGAGATGCAGTGGTGTGAAGGGCAGCCTGCAGGCAGTGAGTGCAACGTTTGTGTGCAAGAGGTGTCGGGGAGAGGTACCACCAGCAGAGGCGACGGAAGAGGGCTTGGAGGTGGATGGAGAGACATACAACAGAGTAGACAACTTCTGCTACCTGGGCGACATGCTAAGTGCGAAGGGTGGGGTGGATGCAGCGGTAACAGCGAGAGCGAGGTGTGCCTGGCAGAAGTTCAGGGAGTTAACACCCTTCCTGACTTCCAAAGTGCCCCCCCTGAAGATGAAGGGCCAGGTGTACACATCTTGTGTCAGAAGTTACCTGTTGTGTGGGTGTGAGACGTGGGCCATGAGGACCGATCATGACACGAGGATGGAAAGGGTCGAGATGAGGATGGTGAGGTGGATGTGTGGCGCATCACTCAGCGACAAACAGCCCAGTGCAGAGCTTAGAAGAAGAGTAGGAGTGGAGGCGATTGGGGATATGATCAGAAGAAGCAGGCTGAGGTGGTACGGGCATGTAGAGCGAAAGGACGATGAGGACTGGGTGAAGGGCTGTACAAAGTTAGTGGTGGAGGGGACAGCTCCCGGCGGCAGACCAAGGAAGACCTGGCAGAACTCCGTGTCTGCAGACTTGAATCTGATGGATATCGACCATCGGGATGCACGGGACCGTGTCAAGTGGAAGAGGGCAATTGGAAGAAAGGCGAACCCAGCAGAGTCTGGAAACACCACTAAACGACGATGATGACTGACAGTGGTGTTCTTTTCGTGACAATATCTGACATGGTTCTGATCTATTACTGACAGCAAGCTTATATTCCTGAAAATCAGTGTAAATGGGAAGATGGATTACTGACAGGAAGTTTTTTGGGTAGGCAGGTCTGGTAAGTAGTCTACAGGTCATACAAGTGGTCTGTATGTTGGGTAAGTAGTCTACATGTCATACAAGTAGTCTGTGTTGGGTAAGTAGTCTACAGGTCATACAAGTGGTCTGTATGTTGGGTAAGTATTCTATAGGTCATACAAATAGTTTGTGTTGGGTAAGTAGTCTACAGGTCATACCAGTAGTCTGTGTTGGGTAAGTAGTCTACAGGTCATACCAGTAGTCTGTGTTGGGTAAGTAGTCTGCAAGTCATACAAGTAGTCTGTGTTGGGTAAGTAGTCTGCAGGTCATACAAGTAGTCTGTGTTGGGTAAGTAGTCTGCAGGTCATACAAGTAGTCTGTGTTGGGTAAGTAGTCTGCAGGTCATACAAGTAGTCTGCAGGTCATACAAGTAGTATGTGTTGGGTAAGTAGTCTGCAGGTCATACAAGTAGTCTGTGTTGGGTAAGTAGTCTGCAGGTCATACAAGTAGTCTGTGTTGGGTAAGTAGTCTGCAGGTCATACAAGTAGTCACTGCAGATCAAATAATCTGGACAGGTTCTGCAAGTAGTCAGTGAAAGTAGTCTGAGCAGATCACAAGAGTAAGCCGTGCAGTTCAGGCAAGTAGTCTGAGCAGATCACAAGAGTAAGCAATGCAGTTCGGGCAAGTAGTCTGAGCAGATCACAAGAGTAAGCCGTGCAGTTCAGGCAAGTAGTCTGAGCAGATCACAAGAGTAAGCCATGCAGTTCGGGCAAGTAGTCTGAGCAGATCACAAGAGTAAGCCGTGCAGTTCAGGCAAGTAGTCTGAGCAGATCACAAGAGTAAGCCATGCAGTTCAGGCAAGTAGTCTGAGCAGATCACAAGAGTAAGCCATGCAGTTCAGGCAAGTAGTCTGAGCAGATCACAAGAGTAAGCCGTGCAGTTCAGGCAAGTAGTCTGAGCAGATCACAAGAGTAAGCCGTGCAGTTCGGGCAAGTAGTCTGAGCAGATCACAAGAGTAAGCCATGCAGTTCGGGCAAGTAGTCTAAGCAGATCACAAGAGTAAGCCATGCAGTTCAGGCAAGTAGTCTGAGCAGATCACAAGAGTAAGCCATGCAGTTCAGGCAAGTAGTCTGAGCAGATCACAAGAGTAAGCCGTGCAGTTCGGGCAAGTAGTCTGAGCAGATCACAAGAGTAAGCCATGCAGTTCGGGCAAGTAGTCTGAGCAGATCACAAGAGTAAGCCATGCAGTTTGGGCAAGTAGTCTGAGCAGATCACAAGAGTAAGCCGTGCAGTTCGGGCAAGTAGTCTGTAATTATCTGGTCTTATTAGTTTTGTTCTCACCAATATGCCGCCTGTGCTGTTGCTGCTCTGTCAAAGCCTCCATCTTCAGCCCACATGTAGTTATGCCATGCAACATTATCCACTTAAGACTTTCAACTTGTCTCATATATTCCTGTCAGTTTCGACTCCCTCTGCCTTCCACCATACATCCACACCATCTTGAATACACCTTCCACCATACATCCACACCATCTTGAATACACCTTCCCCACATACATCCACACCATCTTGAATACACCTTCCACCATACATCCACACCATCTTGAATACACCTTCCCCACATACATCCACACCATCTTGAATACACCTTCCCCACATACATCCACACCATCTTGAATACACCTTCCACCATACATCCACACCATCTTGAATACACCTTCCCCACATACATCCACACCATCTTGAATACACCTTCCCCACATACATCCACACCATCTTGAATACACCTTCCCCACATACATCCACACCATCTTGAATACACCTTCCCCACATACATCCACACCATCTTGAATACACCTTCCCCACATACATCCACACCATCTTGAATACACCTCCCCCACACTCCTACCTACCAAAGCGCACCATTGTTAACCATTGCACACAAAGCCAGCTTCACACTTGGATGTCTTATCCAGGCTGATCTTTGTCACCTATTTTAAAGCACATCCTTCCAATCTTGCGGTGTGCTTTTTGTAATTCCATTCTGTTCTCTGCCATTATGACAAGATCGGCTATTAGCACCCAAAACCATGCAAGCCAAAGGGCCTGTGACTTGCCATGGTGGGCCCGGCCCGACAGCGGAATCGTGAGCACAGGGCCCTCAATTATTGCCATCACTGCACAGACGTAGTCTGGACAGGTCATGTAAGTAGATGTACAGGTCATACAAGTAGTCTGTAGAGATCATGCAAGTAGATGTACAGGTCATACAAGTAGTCTGTAGAGATCATGCAAGTAGATGTAAAGGTCATACAAGTAGTCTGTAGAAGTAATGCAAGTTAATCTGTAGAGGTCATATAAATAGTCTGGGCAGGTCATGCTGGAAGTATGTGCAGGTGATGCAAGTAGTCTGTATTACTACACTGACCCCCATTGAGAATGTGTACATTGCACCATGGACTGAGTGTACACCCGCTGACATTGTGTACACTGATTCTATTGCCCATGTACGTGTTGCAGACGAGAAGGTGACGAAGCCCCACCAACTGGTCCCTCCGTCTCCCTCTGCAGCCAAGAAGGTGGCGGTGCAGAAGTCAAAGAGGTCCACTTGTCGACAGTCCTGATGCTGGCCGAGTCTAGGTCAGTCCCACTGCTTCCTCTGTGCCCCGACGCGTCCATTCACTGCTGACTGCATCTCCAGGAACTGACAGCCTCGGGCGTGTGATGGCGAACACGTGCGCTGTTTCCCGTGTGATAGGTCACGTGTTGTTGCACTGCAGTATTATGTGTGCACGTGGCCGTGTTATCAGTGATAACTTGAGTAGTGTTGAGAATCAATGAAACTTACCCTGTGGCTGCCATCAGCTACCTATTTTCACCATGAAGTCCTTAAACCTGGTCTGGTTTCCAATGTAGTTTATTCCAGAAAACTAAACTGACGTCCGTTGTGATAATACTGATAACAAGCGGATTCTCTCTTCATTGTTTGGTGTATTTTTATGTATTTACAAAAACTGCAACCACTGGTTGCAATTCATAAGCGAAGGCTTACAGCTGAACTTACAATATTAATATATACCCGGCATAAAGCTAGCAACATTCATTTGCACAGTATGTATAATTTTGTAGGGCAATTACAAAACTAACATTGTGATGATAAATTATGTGTGTACAGCCGAGACGAGAGAGAAAGAGAGAGCGACTAGTTGTTAGTGGTTGGTCTGCCCGATGTATATGTACACATGCTCTAGGTGAACGTGGAGATGTAGCAGTGGTTGTTGATAATGTATAGATATAAGTGTTAACTTAGATCGACTGTTATCTCAAACTAACTTTTGATGTGGGAGTTTTTTACCTGCGAACCGGGAACCAAAGAATGACTTGTATTATATTTTAAGTAGTTAATTCAGGTAGACAGTTATCAAGTTGCGGTTTGATTGACATCGACTTGTGACACCACTGGTTTGAGCTGTGTATGGGGGTGGATATGCATGCTGCTTGCTTGTGGGCTCAGGTATACAATGATTCGTATCTGCACAGCCTTCTATTAGTAAATTGGAGCAAGATTGGAGTACCCATCAGCCAATGTATGCTCACAGTTGAAATGTTTCAATCGGAATAAATTCAGTCCAGTTGACAAATAAAAACCACATTGTTTTTCATGCACATAGGCACATAGGCACATGGCTATAGTTAGTGATCAACTGTAAATGAAATGCAAAAGAATTGGTTTGCAGCCTAGCAGGCGGTCGCATAAGTTCAGAAAGCTAAAACGTGTGTATGACGGCCTGTTCGTCACCATGTATCATGGGGAAATAAATTGTTGTAGTGGTGCCACCTATCGAGTTGAACATGTATTAATGCACATTGACACTATTGTGAATATGAGAACTGGACATCATGGTGGGTAATGTGTAGACAACCATGTCACGTCATTTGAATCCGGCGGCTGTAGGCTGTAGTTGTGAAACCATTTTTGATTGTTGAAAATGTCGAGTCTCGCACAACGTATTGGTGGAGGTGGTTTGGACAAGAATGAAACTAGACGTTTTTGCGAGAAGGAATACATAATACTGCATCCCATATTTACAGACCACTAATGAGATACTGCTCACTGTACAGATTTTCACCCAGAGCACGTCTTGTATACAAGTATGTCGCCATAGGATTGATTACGCCTCGTGGAATTGGTACAGAATCTTTTGACAACAATCTACAGTTTGACGTCATGTTGCTACATTTACAAACCTGGGTGATTACCAGTGGGGATTCCACTGGGTGTCCCACTGTGCAGTTTCTCACAGGTCGTCTCATTTGTTAGGTTCTGCAAACCTTGCAAATGATTGACACAGAACTTGTACTGCAGTGAAACAATGTCCGTAGGTGTCATGTCGACTGTATATGTATATAATTATATGCACAGGTTTGCACTGATTTAACTATTATTTATTGATCCGTAAGCAATAAACTTGTCAGGTTGGCAGTGAATAAATGCAGTTGATGCTATACAGTGGGATCTCACTATTAAGGTCACCCTTGGGACTGGGCGAAAGTGGCCTGAATAGCAGGGTGACTCCCAATGTTATCTTAATTGCGAGGTGGCTGTATTGTCGAGGTAACCATAAAGCGGGGTTCCACTGTACTACCAGACACATTTTTTTACAAACGAATTGTTGTGGAGTTGATAAATGTTGACAAGAATTTTGGTTGTGTGAAAAAGAAGTAGTTTTGACATAATTTAAGTTATGTTTTAATACAGATACCCGTAACGTTTGACCCCACTTGACCTTCCTGCATATTTGATACGTGTTTGTGCCGTCTTTGTCCGGTGGGCACCACACGTGCTGCCATCTATTGATGCACTTGTTGATAGTATCACCGATATCTTGGACATCATTGCTGTTATATTACATTTTGTTGACATGTTGGCAGCTGCATATAGAGTTTAAATAGCACACCGTTGTTCAAACGATGAACAAGGGCCATGTAAATCTTAACAATAAAGCGTGCCTAATGTACTGCGGATGTTGCGTTACCATTCTGGTCCACAAATGACTTCACATTGATAAAGATGCAATGACAAAATAACTGTTTTCATGACATTTGTCCCAAATAATTAGCTATCACTGTGTCCTAAAAACATTAAATTAGATTGAAAATGGTCTTTAAAATTGGAATTTTTTAAACAAGCCGTACAATGTGTTGTTGGACAATGTGCATATTTAATCAAAAGACATTGTTCGATCACAACATAATTTATTAAAAATAAATGGGTACTAGGGGTGTTTTTTATTGAATTTGTGACATTGAACTTACATAAAGGTCACAACTCATCATCCCAGAGCGGCTCACACACTGATTATAATAGCAGTAACAAAAATTCTGCAGATTTGGATTTTATAAACTTGCTGTTGATTACGATGGCCTCTGGTGATGATCGTGTCACTTGTCTTTGAGTCTGTCACATGTGTCGCTGGCCTCTGGTGATGATCGTGTCACTTGTCTTTGAGTCTGTCACATGTGTCGCTGGCCTCTGGTGATGATCGTGTCACTTGTCTTTGAGTCTGTCACATGTGTCGCTGGCCTCTGGTGATGATCGTGTCACTTGTCTTTGAGTCTGTCACATGTGTCGCTGGCCTCTGGTGATGATCGTGTCACTTGTCTTTGAGTCTGTCGCATGTGTCGCTGGCCTCTGGTGACGATTGTGCCACTTGTCTTTGAGTCTGTCGCATGTGTCGATGGCCTCTGGTGACGATTGTGCCACTTGTCTTTGAGTCTGTCGCATGTGTCGATGGCCTCTGGTGATGATTGTGTCACTTGTCTTTGAGTCTGTCGCATGTGTCGATGGCCTCTGGTGACGATTGTGCCACTTGTCTTTGAGTCTGTCGCATGTGTCGATGGCCTCTGGTGACGATTGTGCCACTTGTCTTTGAGTCTGTCGCATGTGTCGATGGCCTCTGGTGACGATTGTGCCACTTGTCTTTGAGTCTGTTGCATGTGTCGATGGCCTCTGGTGACGATTGTGCCACTTGTCTTTGAGTCTGTCGCATGTGTCGATGGCCTCTGGTGATGATTGTGTCACTTGTCTTTGAGTCTGTCGCATGTGTCGATGGCCTCTGGTGACGATTGTGTCACTTGTCTTTGAGTCTGTCACATATGTCGTTGGCGTGTTCCTTACGATTCTCCATCTTAGCAATGCGAGAGCCGAACTGTATTGCCCGTTTGGGCAGCGTGGCTGACCGGGCGAGCCCAAGTCGCAACGCTAACAATCGCAGCAGCAACTTCTCACCGACGCCCCGCGGCAGTGTCAGGTTCGCCTGAAGTATAATAAATAAAACATTTTGTGAAGTGCAGTTTCTTTTAAAGCTCGATTTGTAATATATATAATATAATACAAGAGACAGGATATAAACCGCTGAAAACATTACTCTCAAAATCACCAAATTGCACACTAACAGTTCAAATTTTAAAATAAAACTTATCCATGCAATCAGGGGTCAAAACTTTAAGCAGACTGGCTTTCGTATGCTTAAAACAGCGGTCTGCCTTAGGTGGCGCTGTATGCATATTTATTCTGTGTACGCTGCTGTCAGGAATATATATACATATGACATATAACTAAACTTACAAAATGTTTAAAAAAAATTTTTTTTATGTAAACTGATTAAATGTAGTTAAAAATACCTAACTAAATGCAATTATTTAGTGTAAAATGTTGGTAAATTTAATTAAAAGGAACTTCACCAAGAATAAAACTATTTATAGCAACGTTGTTCACTCCACTATGAATGTGTCCTTTGGAAGAGGAACTAAACACCTTTGGTGCCTTCTCCCTCGTGTCCGTGCTAGGGGAAGTAAAACAGGCTACAATGGACCTCTCAACCATGAGTCATCACAGAGGTGTCCATCATGTGATTCGGTGAACCCTACAATACCTTGCACAACCGAAGCAGTTTGAATGAAGTGAAGTTGAGAAATGACCCTACCTTCTCCTGTATAAGCAAGCGAGTTGAGAAATGACCCTACCTTCTCATGTAGAGGCAGCGAGTTGAGAAATGACCCTACCTTCTCCTGTAGAAGCAAGCGAATTGAGAAATGACTCTACCTTCTGTAGAAGCAAGCGAGTTCAGAAATGACCCTACCTTCTATAGAAGCAAGCGAGTTGAGAAATAACCCTACCTTCTCGTGTAGAGGCAGCAAGTTGAGAAATGACCCTATCTTCTCGTGTAGAGGCAGCGAGTTGAGAAATGACCTCACCTTCTTGTGTAGAGGCAGCGAGTTGAGAAATGACCCTACCTTCTCGTGTAGAGGCAGCGAGTTGAGAAATGAGAAATTACCCTACCTTCTCGTGTAGAGGCAGCGAGTTGAGAAATGACCCCACCTTCTCTTGTAGAGGCAGCGAGTTGAGAAATGACCCCACCTTCTCTTGTAGAGGCAGCGAGTTGAGAAATGGCCCCACCTTCTCGTGTAGAGGCAGCGAGTTGAGAAATGACCCCACCTTCTCGTGTAGAGGCAGCAAGTTGAGAAATGACCCCACCTTCTCGTGTAGAGGCAGCAAATTTAGAAATGACCCCAACTTCTCATGTAGAGGCAGCGAGTTGAGAAATGACCCCACCTTCTCGTGTACAGGCAACGAGTTGAGAAATGACCCCACCTTCTCGTGTAGAGGCAGCGAGTTGAGAAATGACCCCACCTTCTCGTGTAGAGGCAGCGAGTTGAGAAATGACCCCACCTTCTCGTGTAGAGGCAGCGAGTTGAGAAATGACCCCACCTTCTCGTGTAGAGGCAGCGAGTTGAGAAATGACCCCACCTTCTCGTGTAGAGGCAGCGAGTTGAGAAATGACCCCACCTTCTCTTGTAGAGGCAGCGAGTTGAGAAATGATCCCACCTTCTCGTGTAGAGGCAGCGAGTTGAGAAATGACCCCACCTTCTCTTGTAGAGGCAGCGAGTTGAGAAATGACCCCACCTTCTCTTGTAGAGGCAGCGAGTTGAGAAATGACCCCACCTGCTCGTGTAGAGGCAGCGAGTTGAGAAATGACCCCACCTTCTCGTGTAGAGGCAACAAGTTGAGAAATGACCCTACCTTCTCGTGTAGAGGCAGCGAGTTGAGAAATGACACTACGTTCTCGTCAAGGAATGGGAAACGTGACTCCCGGGCGTGGTCGGAGATCACTCGGTCATCTCGTCCAAGGTTGCGTGAGGAGATTCGTTCGATCTCCATCTGCACCTCTTCAATGAGACCTCCCCAGCCTCCGCTCCTGAAATAGTGAGTTGCAGATGTTAACATAGCATATACACATTCCAATCTTCACAGAGTTTTATGTTAATTTGTAACTGCACTTTTGATCAACAGGTGGAGCCACAGCTAATTTGTTAAATGCATAATTCATATAATAATAAACGGCTTGGTGACAAATTGCACTACATCATCACTGTGCATTTTGAGAAAGTGGGAGATTTGGAGGTTTTATGAAATTGGGTTAAAAGTTGTTTAATGGTAACAAGTAGGGTTGGCACAGTAGGATAAGGATGGTCAGATTCGGAGACAGGTGTGTCTGTGTGAAGGCAGAAAGCATTTGTCTGTCCTGTGAAAACTGCAAACAAAATGAACAAGGCCAAATACTTTAATTTACACATTGTCAGTGGTTTTATAATATGAATGAGGCTGCTGGTGAGTGAGGCTGCTGGTGAATGAGGCTGCTGGACACCACAACAACAGCATCATAATCAGATATTGATGACACCAGATTAAATAAGACTAGGTACACACAAATGGTTGATACCATACGATAGACGCATTGAAATAACAAATATTTATACACTTAAAAGCAAATCGCTTGTCATAAACTGCAAGGAAGTTTTGAACTGTTTGTGGAATGTATAAATTGGTAATGGATCACTACTTATTTTCAATCTGCAAAACATTAAAACGTCTGTTTAACCCTTTAGGCAACATGATTCCCACTGTGTTTCTCACATGGTCTGGCTGCATGTGGCCATCTTTAATTGTGGCTATGTTATATTAAAATCCTTCATGTGTATCCTACAGGGTTCGCCTTACCATACACCCAGTACCCACATAAAATAATATTTTGTGTATGATCTCCTGTGTGGAAGACAGGAGGCTGACTAGGTGTCCCCCTATCGGGCAGCCACTTTTCTTATACGGCCAAAGTACCGTTGCAGAAGGGGTGGCCAATCTAGAGGGCGCTACTGTATTTTAATCAGCTGGAACGTTTTGTAACATACTGCATTTATTTATGCAGTAAATCAACATACAAAAAATTCTCCCGTCACACAGCATTCAAAACGATTACATCATGTTTTCACTAACAATTAATCCTACAGTTACTGACATGGGCAAATGTTGCCAGCCCAGACTACAATTTAATATTCATGTCTCTGCATAAGACAAGTGTCATTGTCATTGTCAAATATGGCCACATTTCTGTTAAAAAATAATTTTACAGAGGAAAAAATCACCACAATGGACACCTCTCAAAATCTTGGTATATCGTTTTTCTACAAAAAATCTGGAATTTAAATATTATTCCCTCCCAAATTCAATCACTGACTGGTTAATTCTCAACCAACCCACTAGGTATGCATCTCTTGTGGACATGAAGGGAATCGGCTAGAGATTGCAGTATTTTATGACATTGAGTAATTTATGACACTCTGAAGGACGTTGTCATCAAACACACACAAGCTGCAATTATTTGTAGCATCTGACAATTTGAATGAGGAATGAGCACAGAATTAGGGCAGTTGAATGATGGCCTGCCATGAGAGCTGCGGAAATGTTTATGTAATAGCCCGGCTAACAATGTGCCCCTGTCAGCCTGACATACCTTACTCTCCCGCCAAATGAGAGGCATTCAGGAAAGGCAGTGAGCGAATTATGATATACCCTCGATAAATAAAACGAACTGAGGGATGGGCATGAAGGATGTGGGTTGATAATTGAACTGGCAGCAGCATGGAAAAAGTGAACTAAGAATTCAAAAGATGTTCTAAATATAATCTGTTTGTATTTGGCTGTGTCAAGGATTTCATAATGAAGTGAATGAAGCAAAAAGGGATTGTGGCACAGTGGTTAAAGTGCTGGACTGTTGATCAACAGATTCCAGGTTTCAAATCTGTTATTGCTGTTTTGAATCTGGGGCAAATTCGTTCACCCTACACTGCTCCGGTTCACTCAGCTGTAAGCATGTGTGTGTCTCTACAGACAGTGGTGGATATTTGTGTACTAATAGTCTTTGAACAATTGCAGAATGGCTTAAAACTTCCCATAGAAGTCGAGAGGTGGTAGCAGTATCCTACAAAATGTGCACTGAATAATTTGTACCTCATCCCACCTGCTGACTTGGCTGGCCTTCACACACACACAATCAACTTCCCTATTACAGCTCAGCTGTGGTTGATCCAACATATATGTCCACCCATCCCCCCAACTGCTTGCTATTGCCAAGCTTGTTTCCTGGAATCAGTAAATGTCCTGATGTGACACAGCCAATGTGTCCCTATCTAATAAAATGTGACGACAAAGACAGGCATTCACTGCTTCCAGGAACCAGTCCCAACATCAAAGACCCATTCCACAAAATTCCTGGCATAACCGCAAGACTGAGCACGGCTGATCCAGAACTGAGTGCCCATATGTAGACCAAAGTTCTGGTGGCTCATACGATTATTGGTTAAGACAGCAACTAGGCCAAAGAACAAATCATTGGGTTGATCGTACTCCGCAGTTCCTGGTGAATGAGTGTGTGTTATTACAAAGATCTGGCAGCAAATACCTGGTATGCAAGTACGAGATATGTCAAAAGGTTTAAGCTTTTGGTTTACATTGGTATTATTTTTACAATTTTTGTAAGTCACTACTTTTTCCTGTAACGTTTTGATCTTTATTAACAAACTTCTTCAGGCAATTACTTCTAGATGGCAACACGACAGTCATTCCGCACAGTGCTGTCACTGGTGTGACCCCCCCAGCCATACCCTGGGTGGTCCTTCAGGAGACTGTCATGTTAGGAGGTCACACTATTAAGTCTCCATCTAGCTGTCTAAACTCCACTGATAGCAATCTAAACGATACCAAAAAACCTGGTAAATGGACTGTGAAATACATAAAAAGTATACCAGTTGAACCATCCAGCTGACGAATCTCTTCATGTATATTTTGTTGACTTACGTTACTTCTACTTGTGTTTGAAACTACGAGGATTCGCATGAAGGGTGGGACGCCAGAAAGCAAACTTACTGGAATTTCACCCTGTGCCTTGAATAGCCTGCAAGCTGTTCATCTGCTCCCATCCCAACCAACACCACCTAGAACACAGAACCACACGTACAGCAAGACTAAACATACAAATGTACAACACAGTACGAAAACAGTAACTGAAGGAAAACACAAAGTCTAAACAGAAACTGATAAACATCACAAAATGAAAGTAGAAACTGATAAACATCACAAAATGAAAACAGAAATGGAATGGCAATGATGGGCAAGGCAAAATTAAAGAGAAAATAATGGAGAGGGCAATACGAACCCAGAAACTACTGAATGGCACAGCATGAATAGTCTTTAGAGAACCTAACTGACAAAGAAATGAAACAGAAACTACCAAGTATTGAGCCGCGTGAAATGAACACACAAACTAATGAACAGCACAAAACAACCAAACTAAGAAACTAAGACACCACAAAATGTCCACAGATTTGTTGGTGGTATTGATGTATTGAACATGTATAATTTATGTCTGCACATTGAGTTGATGAGTAGCTAATCAGAAACCAGATACTTTTTGACAAACAAAATTCTGTCAAAAACCATTCAGAGTTTCCAACAGGACAAGTGCCAGCTCTCCAGTTTCACAACAGGACACCAGGTGGCAGCTCTTTTAGTTATTCACATTTCCTCAAAGACAACATATTATACGCTTCACTATCTATGATAAGAATAATGTCATGGATTCCATGGATGCTCTGTGCTGTCTGCCCATGCTTATAAATAAATATATCATCAACATGTGGATGAAAGTTAGCCTGTTTGTTTTAATATCTTTGAAATGACCAAAATGCATAAGATTTACAGGGAGCCATGTGAGAACATTAGAGGGACGCTATGTTGACGAGTCTCACACCAAATACATGAGACCTGGAAGCTCTGGTCACTGCATCCGCCTGCGAGTTTCAGTAGTGTTGTTAATATTGGGGCTTCTAATAGGCCAGTGAAGGCCAGCAACCTAGTCACAAACAGGAAGAAAGAGGAAGTAATAAATATCCTTTAGAAGCCAATACCTGAGTAGAATGAGAAGAGGAAGTGGGCAGTCCCTCGAATGACAAGGGACTGTCCCTCTAGCAGCAGGGGACCGTCCCAGTATTTGCATGACGCAGGCTTGACACCGGCACAATGGGGTTGCAGCCTGGACTGATATCAAAGGAGGGGCTTGTTACCTTCGATAATGGCCACCATTACTAAACTGCCGAGTCATCTTCTGGTGTCTGGTGGAATTCAGTGACATTATAAAGGAAGGCTATTTATCATATATTAAGAGGATCTCCTTAGTTGCACATGTTGCCTTCTGAACGTCTCATTATGTGGTGCATACCACATGTGTGATCAAATAAATGATGTTCTATTCTATTCTAAATCCTGCAAGTGGAATTTTGGTCGCACCACTGTTCGCACCACTGTTTGCACCACTGTTCGCACCACTTCTAGTTTGTCATCTTCTACTGTCCCCTGCTGCTAGAGGGACAGTCCCTTGTCATTCGAGGGACTGCCCACTTCCTCGTCTCATTCTACTCAGGTATTGGCTTCTAAAGGATATTTAATTACTTCCTCTTTCTTCCTGTTTGTGACTAGGTTGCTGGCCTTCACTGGCCTATTAGAAGCCCCAATATTAACAACACTACTGAAACTCGCAGGCGGATGCAGTGACCAGAGCTTCCAGGTCTCATGTATTTGGTGTGAGACTCGTCAACATAACGTCCCTCTAATGTTCTCACATGGCTCCCTGTAAATCTTATGCATTTTGGCCATTTCAAAGATATTAAAACAAACAGGCTAACTTTCATCCACATGTTGATGATATATTTATTTATAAGCATGGGCAGACAGCACAGAGCATCCATGGAATCCATGACATTATTCTTATCATAGATAGTGAAGCGTATAATATGTTGTCTTTGAGGAAATGTGAATAACTAAAAGAGCTGCCACCTGGTGTCCTGTTGTTATGACCCTCCCTGTAACCATTCATATCCGTGCCAATTTTGTGTAGTTTACAATGATAATGATTCATATCCGTGCCAATTTTGTGTAGTTTACAATGTGTGTAGCCAATAAAAACATTAACACTTTTAATACTATAACAAATATGCTGAAGGTATACTGCCTGGTGCATTGCATTATATTAATCCTAAAACAGTGTTTGCAATTTACAAGTTGTGCCGTGAAACATTCAAATTACAAACACAATATCCAATTACTAAACAAACTTTATTTCCTATATTTAGCACTTATTTCATAGACATGTGGCCCTACGCAAAATAAATACCTTTGAAGTTCTCTGGTTCCAACACATCAAGCTACATTCGGTTGAAGTACAACTGATTTAGTGAACTTCCTGCTCATGATTACCACCCCAGGTAGATTTTGGTTAACCAAACTGACCCTCCTTGTAACCATTCTTACAAATGTCAACATAATAATAATATATTTAATTTATTATACCGCCTGATCCACAATAATTATTGTTTGTGGCGCTTTACAATACATCATATGTCATGATAATTAAACTAAAATATTAGTACTAAGACAGTCATTTAAACTAAAAATTGTGCCATACATTAGTAATAAAAATATTAATAAATAAATTAAGTAAAAGGCAACAAAATAATTGGATTATGGTAGTAAGACATTAAGTTAAAATAAACACAATACAATATAACATAATTAATAAATAATAATGCATAAATTAATCACAAAAATATAGTAGTATAAAATCAAATAAATAAACAAACAGATAGTTCTAAAATATTACTAATATAAATAAGTCCACTGGATCACTGAGGAAAGTCTCAAACAAGCTACTAGCGTTCATCTACAATGATATTCTAAATAAATGTGTTTTTAGTTGACATTTAAAACTGCCAAGTGGGTCCGAAAATTTAATGTAATTAGACAGATTGTTCGAGAGAGTTGCAGCGGCCACCGCGGATGAACTGTCACCAGCTTTGATGCGAGTACGCGTTATATTTACTTTTATTTTTTCACATTTAACCTATTTGATTTTATTCTATGACATATGCAAAGCTGCTATTACATTAATCTTTTTATGTTTAATTATTATATTTACATGGCCATCTCAATAACTTAAAAATTATGTATAATTTTATCCATGATGTTACAAGTTGTTATTTAAAAACTATTATTTTCAACATCCTCTGTAAAGCATTGTTAACGGCAGGTGCTAAATAAAACCAATATTGTTATTACTATCAAATTGTGAGTTGAATCTCACCCTTGCTGTTGATACATATTCCACCCTCTTGCCCATCGCCTTGGTAACAAGTCCTCGTCCACGCGCCGCAAACCAGATGGCACAACCGATGCTGTCATCGAGAATAGTCTGGAGTGGGTATATCAGGTGACGCACGTGGCTTGACCTACGCACAAATCAAAACAATGTATTTATGTTTCAGGAAATATATCATTTTCTATATTCCGGCATAATATTTGTGGATATAATAGAATACGGAATGGTTCTATCCCGGGCAAAGTATTTGATTCTACTAAATGGCTGATTCTGTTAACTGCGATTCCATTAACAAATTCTACTGAACTACAATGTACAAAATTTATTCATGAGACTGAATCGTAGAAAACTGTCCTCACCTGGCTTCCTGTAGTTCTTGCAAGGTGACATCAATCTGTAAGCAACAACATGCATCTGTAAACACACACATGCATTCACGCATGCACACGTACACACACTAATGTGGTCTGTAATATTAAAGAACATGTTCACCGAGTAAATTTACTTTATTTAATCTAATACAATACTAATCACATACATCCACTGACAGATGCGCTGGTCCTGCATTCTGTAACACCTAACCTACAAATTATATTTTTATAAATTTTTTTTATAAATAATTGTGCTAAGTATCATTACCGACCAAACGTAGATGAATATGTGCACGCAGCAAGCACACCATTACAACAAATGCCTTCACTGGTTGCAATGTAACAGATGTAAAACAAACCAGGTAGTTCTGAACACCAACAAGTATACATTATTCCACGTATTTGCCTTTGTTTTGTAAGTATTACAGCAACTATATAATTTTAAGAATCTCATAATTAGTTTGTACTTAATTAAGACCACAGAAACTTACTGTATGTTTACACACTGACTGGTACATGTCGTCCCACCATAAACCATGCATGGTTTCCCATGGATTACCTAAGTTGCATTTCGTTCTAATAATTAGTGAAACTAGAAATTCTTTTTATTGGCTTAGACACGCTCATAGAGCAACATATGAAGGGCAGTAGTTATGACCATTACAGTATTTTTTATCTTAAACTTGTTCCCACTGAATATGCAATCTCTGCTGTCATCGAGTTTGGCATGACATAATAATTTCCAGACAAAACGAACAGTGTGCCTTATGGAGTTATGTATGATTTATCATGGAATTCTTATCTGTTGCATGCGATGTCATAAGAGAAAGCAAAGATAACACTGCATTCTGTAACACCTAACCTAACATTTTTATTTTTATAACAAAAAATTAAAAATAATTGTGCTAAGTATAATTACCGACCAAACGTAGATGAATATGTGCACGCAGCAAGCACACCATTACAACAAATGCCTTCACTGGTTGCAATGTAACAGATGTAAAACAAATTACCTCCACAAAGTTCCAGCAGCGGTCAGGGTTGAGTTGATCAAGGCCCTCTCTACCAGTGATCCGGTCTGGCACATCAAATCGCTGGGGTGACAAGACCGATCTGTCATAACACCAGCTGACCATTAACACCTGTATGATCACTCTCACCTGTGTCATTAATCAGTCAAGGTATGCGGAACCACTCAGACATTCCTGTGCTATGTCGCTGCTAGTCCCAATGGTTGATAGTTTAGTGAAATCAAACGTCTGTACCATGGGAGACAAGATTTTATTAATTTGAAATTGGAGCAACCAGGGTTATAATAATAATAAGATAACTTCTATTGCGACTAAATCCTTGAAAAACAAGCTCAGAGGCGCATCAAAACAAAAGGATTGGTCAATCTCAAAATCCATAACAAGATTTAACAAGATTGCCACCCAGAGAATTAACTCTAGGTGGACAAGGAAGCCCTTTGGCTTATCGAGAGTCCGACCCTTTTATCTATGTGTATCCCGCCCGTCTGAGGTATGTGTCGATTTTATTTTGAAACATTCACGCTACTAGCACCCACACAATCAGCAGGTAATCTGTTCCATTAATTTACAATCCTTTGTGAAAATGAAAACTTTCTTATATCCAATCTACTCTGCTCGTTTGCTAATGTAAGTTCATGTCCTCTAGTCCTTCTATCTTTCTGAACTGAGAACAAAAATATTTCTATCAATATTTTTATAACTCTTCAATATTTTAAACACTTCTATCTGATCTCCTCTCAATCTCCTGGTCTCTAGTGTTGTTAAACCGCATTTTTTAGGCATATTTCGTAACTTAGATCCCTCAGTTTTGGTATCATTTTAGTTGCTCTCCTCTGCATTCTTTCTAGCATATCTATGTCCTTCCTGCGATATGGCCTCCACGCTTGAATACAATATTCTAAATGAGGCCTAACTATTGTTTTGTACAGCAGTATTATTAGCTCTTTCCTTATACGCTATGTTTCGCCTAATTAATCCAAGGATTTGATTTCCCTTTGAAGCTGCAATTCCACACTGCTCTGAAACCTTCATACCAGCACTAATGGTTAACCCTAAGTCCTTTTCTTTTACAGTAGTACTTAGTACAGTACCCCCCCATTGTATATTCTACCTCTTCGTTCCCATGTCCTGTTTGGAAGCATTTACATTTCCCAAAATTGAACAGCATTTGCCACTTTTCAGACCATTTGATCAACCTGTCAAGATCATCTTGTAAATGCTGTCTATCTCCATCACTTTTAATCCTTCTAAACACTTTTGTATCATCTACAAATTTCAACACCTTGCTTGTTATTTCATCATCCAAATCGTTGATATATATTAAGAATAATATAGGTCCTAATACTGATCCCTGTGGTACCCCACTCAATACTGATTTCCAGTTTGAAGTCTCCCCATCAACTACTACACGTTGTTTTCTGTCAATCAGCCATTGTTCTATCCAGTTTATTATACCATTTCCTATGCCATGGGCCTTTAGTTTAAGCAGTAATCTTTGATGTGGTACTTTGTCGAAAGCTTTTTGAAAATCTAAGTAGTCGATATCTACTGGTGATCCCTCATCTACCCACTTAGTGATGTCTTCCAAAAAACATAACATATTTGTTAAGCATGACCTCGCTTTAAAAAAAACATGTTGAGATGGGTTTATCAAGTTTTGTTTAACAAGAAAATCCACCATGTGATCTTTAATTAGTCTTTCTAATAATTTACAAATCACTGATGTTAAACTCACTGGTCTATAGTTCTCCGACTTGTATCTCGAACCTTTTTTGAATAACAGTATAATGTTTGCTTCTTTCCATTCTAAAGGAACCACTCCCTCTTCTAATGACAAGTTGAAAACTGTTGCAAGCGGTATGCTAATTTGTTCTACAATTTCCAATAGTAGTTTGGGTGGAATACCATCCACTCCAGGTGATTTATTATCCTTCATAGCCCTTATTTTCTTAGCTACCATTTCCGGGGTTACAATTAATTGTCCTAAATAGTCTGAATCTGCCCCCTTGAACTTAGCCTCTGGTATTGGCAGTGAACTAATATTTTCCCTGGTAAACACTGAACTAAAGTACTCATTCAGGTCTTCTGCCATTAAGAATCCCTCTGATATTATATTTCCAGCACTATCTTCTAGAGGACCAACCTTATCTTGAACTTTCTGTTTGCTTCGAACATACGCATAAAAACTCTTGCTGTCATGTTTTATATTACTAGCTAATTGTTGTTCATAGCTTCTCTTTGAATTTCTAATTTCAGCTGTAGCTTGGTTAAGTGCTTCTTTATAATTGTTGTAGTCTTCATCATTTCCAGTACATCTATATGACTTCCACATCATTTGTTTATACTTAATTTTTCTAATGGCTTCTTTCGATAAGTGTTTCTTATTGGACCGTTTTCCTTGTTTTTGAAGGGTACAAATTTATTGACTATGCACTTAATTTCACTCTTTAATATATTCCAGCATTCCGTTGCCGTCTTATTTTTCAGTGTGTTATTCCAGTCTATCTTTGCTAAATATTTCCTCATGTCCTTATACCTTCCTTTGTGGAAATTTCTCCTATACTGCTTTTTACTGTTCCTTTCTGATAAGTAGTATTCCAGTTGTCAACAGATGGGTCAAAGCGCTAGGGAGCTATGGTGGATAAGCAAGGTTGTAAAGATAAGTTTTTAAATGACAACAGAATTTTGTAATATTTTCAACAGATCTAACACTAAGAGGGAGCATATTCCAAAGAGTTGGTGCAGCAACATAAAAAGCCCTAGTTCCAATGTTAGTGTTGACTCTAGGAACAAAAAGTAGGTCAGAACTAGATGATCGAAGCTGGATAGGTTTTCTTACAGGAGTAAGCAATAAATGCAAATAAGATGGTTGCTTACTGGACAGTGCCTGGTATGTAATGGTACAGATCTTAAATATTATACGATATCGTACAGGAAGCCAAAGCAGACTTAAAAAGTGGTACAGAGCAAGAAAAACGAGGAGATCTTGTAACAACTCTTGCTAGAAAATTTTTGACACGCTGAAGTTTTGTGATATCCTTGCTAGCGATATTATAAAGGAGGGAATTGCAATAGTTAAGTCTGCTGCTAACAAGCGCTGTTGCAATAGTTTTAGCAACAGAAAATTACATATACCGGCGAATACGGCAAAGATCACAAATATGAATATTCATTATCTATATGTGTGTTATGTGTTACATGATATCAAATTCTGGGTATGCTAAGTCAAGTTAGAAGGAAAAGGCAGGCAAAGTATGATGTTTCACTCATTTTAGTCATTTAATAATCAAAATTATACATAATCTATGAACAATGATCTGTTTTATTAATTTAACTGATTCAAGCTACACAGCTCTTCCAATTGTGTATTTATATATTTACAAAATCCACTGTTTCCGATTGAACGAATAGGGTGGATTGGCGGCCAGAAACATATACACGTATAAAACATGTGGAGGTCCTGCAGCTGCAATTGTTACAAAACGCACGCATTGACAGAATGAAGTATTTCCACTTTGTAGGCACAATGTGGAATATTAATTACGTGAACGAAATCACATGTTGTTTGCTGTTTAGTCCCCAAAACTAATTTTCATCGAAGTGCTGTCATGTGACAACCACCATCATGGTCACATGACAACGATAGGCTGCCACATTAATGCTAATGAAGGAATTGAGAACATTCCAAAAGTTTGACAGAGCAGATAACTAAGCCCCTGTAAGGTAGCTATAGTACTTTTGATACAAGTCATGTTTATATATTTGAGGCAGTTTGCACATAATACATGTCATCTGTTGTATTATAACACTTCACTCTACAAATGGACTCGATTAAACAATAAAGTTAGTTTCAAACCAAGCCATAGCAGAAAAATAAATAGTGCATTTTAATGTTTTGAAAATCCACATTTTAACACAGATACACACATGCACATACGCACGCATGCACGCACGCACGCGCGCGCACACACACACCTTAAAGTTACATCTTAATGTTCCTTCTTATAATAAAACAGTTCAGAATCTGTGAAGCCTCTTTAAACACAATTCATTATTTAATATAATCCCCTGATTGCTGGTCACGCATCAACGAACAGCTGACTATACATATTTAATCTGTGACATGCCACATGAAAGATCTGATAAGTAGGCAGATAACTACGTCGGCACGCATGGCCGATTCATTTCAAAACACAGATTCTTATCTCCCTGTCTGCTGTGGTATTGGCTCCTGCTATTGTACCAAGGTAACACTGTGGTGGGTTGTACCTACCTGACACACGACACGGACACGCATGGTCAGCAGGAAGTGGAAATATAATTTGTCAGATAGTTATAACTACAAATTCTTACATCCCTTCAGGCTTTGACGTGGTAGGTCAGTATGAGGAAGTAATACATTTGTTGTTACTCTAGAAAGGTTTTGCAGGTTATGTAGTTGGGAGTGTGTTGATTAAAATGTAGCCGTGACAAAAGTCATCGTGCATCATGAATTACTGGTAATTTGGAATTACTATGCATCAGACAGTTCTGCCAGTACTCTGGATGAATCTATAATTTTAACAATGGAATATTTTTTAAAATATGTTATGTGAGTGTATTACGGTATAAAGTACGACACTTATTAAATAGTTATTCCATTTTGCACTTAACAGTCAAATGTACCATTTTAGTTCAGTTGTGTTTCAGCAGTTTTCATTGCCAAAATGTAACCGATGCAATAAAAGATCAATCTGACCATGGAATACAAAAAGACGATATTTATTTCAAACCACAAGTCTGATGAACCTGTTCAAATATGTGGGATGTGTAATTTCTGATAATTTCTTGAACTGTCTTCCATCGGGTTCCTTTTACTGGGACCATCAGTTGTATGCCATTGCCCTCACTTGGCATGTGGTCATCACAGTGATGACCACATGCCATCTTGACTACACACAACTGAATGTTGTGCAGTAGTTTAATGGATAATGCCACTTCTGAAGGATGACGGTAACTAACAAGGATGCAGTTGTTGTGTATAGCCCGTTGCTAAGATACGAGACCGAATGTCACGTAATTGCTAATCGTCCCAATATCAATCAGCAGAATTACACGACAGAGTTAATTGATTATATAACCAGCAAAAATGCCCATCCTTTGGATGGCACTACAGCTAATATAATTATACAGATATGTTGGTCTGTTGAGTTGCACACTCAAAGTTGCCACATAACCGTCTCGCTAGAAAAAAGCAGTCACGATGGAGCTCATGACTGATATCATCTGGTATCAATAACATATATCTGACTAATGATGTATCTAATGATGTATCTAATGATGTATCTAATGATGTATCTAATGATGTATCTAATGATGTAACTAGTGATGTATCTAATGATGTATCTAATGATGTATCTAATGATGTATCTAATGATGTATCTAATGATGTATCTAATGATGTATCTAACGTGAAATTCACAAAAATATCAAAAGAAAACAGAAATTGGCAGGTATAAGAAACCGTTCTGATGGACATAAAAATGCAGAAACGTTTCCCGCTGAATTTGTATGGATGTCAAGATGTAAATTTTAGTGAGGGTCACCGTGCATGCATCTTGACTGTCTGATCACATGTTACTAGTGAACAAATGAGTTTACTTTAAAAAACCAAGAACTCTTGAAATATGGGGTATTTTGAAAAAAGATTAATCCCTGAACGTTTGGCATGTGAGATCCAAGCCGTCTACGAGGAAAATGTTAACATACATATATGTTAAGCATGTGTCAAGCATGTGTTAAGCATATGTTAAGCCATACCTGTCGTTCTGGTGCCTCTTCTGAGTGCCTTGTTGCTGTGGTTGTTTCTCAAACGCTACATTCAGTAGATCAATCGGCTCTCCACACGGGACATGTCTACAATATACACGTCAGCATACAAATGGAGCTACTGCAGTAGCTTGGCAGTAAGAGGCACAGTCTGTCAATGGAGAAGCCCACAGTCCAACTCCACCTGCAGTCACAACAGATGTGACTGGAAGTGATTCATGCATCTGACATATGAGCAGCAGGACACCAGAACACTGTAAAGCTGATCATTTAGGTGGATGTTTCGATATATTTTCATCACTAATGCTTTGAATCTAGTGTGACATTGGTAGAAATTAAAGTACAATGATGGATTCAGCAGTGAAGGTCAGCCTTAGCTGCTGTCAGATGCTGTGAAAAGGAGGATGCATGCTATAGGGCTTGTAAATTTAATGGAAAGAATACAGTACTCAAAAAATAAATTGCCAAACAGGGCTACAGCCAAATACCCTCCCCCACTAAATACACCACCAGCTGATGCTATGTTTCTTTTAACATTCATTTAACTAAGTTACTGAAGTTTTTGTAAGTCACATGGTCTCACCTGTCAGCTAGAGCAGCAAGAACCAGCGAATCAATTCCTCCAGAAAAGAGCACAGCAACTCGAGCATGGCCGCAGTGGTCGTTGCCATGGTTACAAAACTCGCTTGTTTCGTCGTTCGTTTCTCTTGGTGACATTGACTGCTGAACGCAACATGCAATTCCTTCTGTTGGATCTGTTTCCCCGGCAATAGCAGAGGGTCCATCGATGTTGTCATGGCAACGGTTTCCATGCTTACCATCACGGCTCAAGTGTTCACTCGAGTGTGCAGTGCTGTTGGAGTATAGGGTATTGCCATGTGTCGGCACAGCAGAGGTGGAGATAACAGTTTCAGTCCTACAAGATGTGTCGGTAATATTTACGGAAGCGACCCCGTCCAGCGCAGCCTCACTTTCACGACTCTCACACAGATCTCGTGCCAGACACTGGTGACATCTACTGGCTTGTAGCTGAACTCTCAGCTTCACAGCCTCGGTGAGAACATCCAGAAGTTTTTGAGAAAGTCCCCACTGTCTCTCCGTTGCGCACTTCAACAGTGACAAAGAAGCGCCCTCTGGCTGATCCTTGGACACATGACTGTCGCTATTCGACGTTGATGACGCAGTTGTTGTTTCTGTCCGATCGTGGTATGGACTTGAATCCTTGTCGACACAACAGACCTTGACATTTAGTGACACTGACCGAGCTTGTTGGTCATGTGATGATGATGGGGTGCTTGACCTTGTCCTATCTTCTGGACACTCGGTCAGCACATCACCTTCTTCACACCCCCTAAGCTCATGTCCACTCATGTCCACCCCATCAACTGACTGGTCACTTTGAGCTGTAGCCACACTGATTTCATCCAAACCCTCAGGTAAAGTCGTATTGAATACCCCTAAAGGGGCAACAACCCCTAATTCGGCCCACCTCACCGGCACCCCATGCCAATCCTGCTCCCGGCGACTAATATCCCCACAGAAAGGCACGGCATTAACTGCGTTCACTACACCCCCCTTAGAGACACCACACCCCAGGGTACTGGGTAGTGCAGGAGGGCTCACCCAGGGGTAACAGAGAATTTTGTGTAGGACATCATTGCGAGTTGAGACACAAGTGTCGCTGAAGTCGACAGCATAGATACCCATGGCTGGCACCTCTGTCCACGGCTTCTGAAGAAACAAGTCAAGTAAACGAGTGAAGAGGTTATTATTATTATGACTGGGTGGTTCAAATAGGTAATATTTTTACTTATTTCACATACAGTTTACCTTTTTTCCGTGACATTTCAACTTCTATCAACAGACTTCCTCAGATAGCTACTGCTAGATGATGCTGCAGTAGTCATGCTGTGCAGATGTTTCACTGTGATGTGTGTCCCTCCGGCCACGGCCGAGGTGCCTCTTCAGTAGATCATCATAGACATGTGAGAGTCAGCATCAGCCCTCATCTCGATTCACGTTGTCAGTGGTTTGCCTTATCCAGATTGCTTCTTTGATGCTCCCTATTCTCCAGTCCGACTCCCTGTCTACAAATGTGCCCCCCCCCCAGTCCACTGTGTCATTCTGTTGAGTCTTGTGATCATCATATCACGAGACTGAGGCAGATTGCTGACAGCAATCACGTACACTTTTACAAGTCTGTCAACAAACTAGAAACCAAGCCATAACACACTCACTGACAAGACTCTTTGTTGTTACCAATGTGTTAATACTGGAATTTAATTCTATGAACCAGTGCAAACTATGGTAGGTTTCTACTTGAGATTTCTATAGCCCGAAAGTAAGGAATGGTACTATGCATTCAAAAGACATTTTTTCAGGTCATAAATTTAAACTATATTATGATTTTGACAACCTCAAACTTCCTATAACACAACACATCATAGCTTTATCTTGAGACCCATCCCGTAGGTTGAATTTTGAATTTGGACAGGTAGAAATTTGAGGATTATACTTTGAAAATCTGTGTGTCAAACGTATACATGTATGGTATTTCTGTAATATATGCACATTTGGACTGGATTATATGGACTCATACAAGCACAAGTGTCTACCAGGACATTTTGAACCGGTGAAAATGTTATCTTGCATAAAGTATTGCAACGCATCTTACCAAATGTAAAAGAAACAACATACCAATTATTACTGGATTAAAATGTACAAAGTTTGCTAGCAAATTAGTTTAGCAACTCTATAAGACGAGTTTGCTCATGTGAGTGGACATACCAGAGGGTCAAGACACACAGACGATAAGCTCAGTTGACCAGTGTCCGAGGACAGATGATAGAGAAGAGACCGCCTCCCCAGGACGTCACGGCCAAACCAGAGTCGCCGACTAGATGACTGAAAGACACCGGTAACATTTATGACAGTTGTGTCATCAACATGGCACATTACTGAATAGTGTGTGAGGAAAGTAGACTATGTGACACTGACAACAACGGTGTCATCAATATCTGACACTGACAACAATGGTGTCATCAATATCTGACACTGACAACAACGGTGTCATCAATATCTGACACTGACAACAATGGTGTCATCAATATCTGACACTGACAACAATGGTGTCATCAATATCTGACACTGACAACAATGGTGTCATCAATATTTGACACTGACAACAATGGTGTCATCAATATCTGACACTGACAACAATGGTGTCATCAATATCTGACACTGACAACAATGGTGTCATCAATATGATATATACATGCATGTACACATGTGTACATGCATGTACACATGTGTACATCAATACATATATTTGCATGTGAATAATAAGAACATTTACATAGCATTATAAATCTAAACAAATCCATTAAGAGGTGCTTAAAGTGCATAAATATTATATATATATGGCCAAAATTGATAAGTTACATAAAATTAATGATAATAAAAATAGATGGCTATATATAAAATTACAAAAATACACCATTTGATTTACTACCGATGTTACTAAACTCACAGGCCAGGATAACCAATAACATTGATGAAACAAAGGAACAAGGCACTTGTTTTATATACTAATGTAGACAACCTTGTTTTGTGAAAAGATGCTTTAATGTTCTCAGTAAACATCACTTTGTACTTGCTTACTACACACTTTCTGATTCTGTATTTGCACGCTACACTTGCCTGCCAGTACACAAATGCCCAGGGTCCATGAATCTGAGCCATCGTAACAAGTAGTTCTTCTGGATTCCCACAGAGGGCCAACAGCGAAAGTAACACTCGGCCGTCATTCTCTGATGCTGCGACCTGCAAACAAGGTCATTTACACAATTCAAGGAAAACAATAAAGTTTTATATAGCGCGATATCTAGTCTTTAGGACTGTTTGAAGCGCTTTACACATCACCTCCAGGCAGACCTGTTCATCCATTCACCAATTTTACTACTCTGGGAAGCATTCAGCTATGTTGAAATGACTACATAAAGTCTAGTAATTCACATATATCCACCGGTATCTACAGCCAGATACTCATTCCTGATTCACACGAGTGAGATGCCAAAGTTGTAACTAATACAATTCTGAAGGTAATGATGACTCTGTTATGGTAACAAAGTGTCTGTGATTGTAATGACAAGTCTGTAATAGCATCAACGGTCCTGTAATAAAGTAAG
>OZ023208.1:2473373-2541751 GCA_963995525.1 Escarpia spicata
GGCCTGTCTGGTCCATCTTGTTAGATGACAGTCTGGTCCATCTTGTTAGATGACAGTCTGGTCCATCTTGTTAGATGACAGTCTGGTCCATCTTGTTAGATGACAGTCTGGTCCATCTTGTTAGATGACAGTCTGGTCCATCTTTTAATTGACAGTCTGGTCAATAATCTTATTAGATGACAGTCTGGTCCATCTTGTTAGATGACAGTCTAGTCCATCTTGTTAGATGACAGTCTAGTCCATCTTGTTAGATGACAGTCTAGTCCATCTTGTTAGATGACAGTCTGGTCCATCTTGTTAGATGAGTCTGGTCCATCTTGTTTCGCCACCCTCTATTCCTTTCGCCACCCTCTATTCCTTTCTTCACCACCCTCTATTCCTTTCACCACCCTCTATTCCTTTCTTCACCACCCTCTATTCCTTTCGCCACCCTCTATTCCTTTCACCACCCTCTATTCCTTTCACCACCCTCTATTCCTTTCTTCACCACCCTCTATTCCTTTCTTCACCACCCTCTATTCCTTTCACCACCCTCTATTCCTTTCTTCACCACCCTCTATTCCTTTCACCACCCTCTATTCCTTTCACCACTCTCTATTCCTTTCACCACCCTCTCCTGTTTTCCATTTGTTAATTTCCCGTCGCTCATTCTCTTTACATGTCCGGCCCATCTCGTGATCTAAGTCTGTTCCCAACTACCTTAACTGTGATGCTTTTCTTCAGACTCAGTGGTTCTCTGCTACCTGTATCTTCTCCCGTTTCTCTGCCAGTGCCACTGTTCCCAAATCATATATATACAACCTGGTACAACGCAGGCTTCAAATGCATTCACGATAGCTGTTTCTTCAACATTCTGTCCAATGTCTGTGTTAACTTGCTGCAGTGTTCACAGTTATAACATGTTCCTCTGTTCCAGGCCATCTACAAGATGGTGGGGCCGTCAACAAAGATATCGGAAGAAGATTCGTCACCAGAGAAGCGAGTCGACAATTTATTCCGGAAGATGGACACTGACCACGACGGCAAGTTGTCACTGGAAGAGTTCATAGAGGGCGCCAAGAGCGACCCATCGATCGTGAGGCTCTTGCAGTGCAATGTGTGATGAGTGTGACAGTTGACTTCTTCGTGATCTGACCTCAATGTTATGAACATCTAAATCCAACCGGATGATAGTGACAATTACAGCACATTGCAGAAACACTGTATGTTAGTAATGGAACAAGCTAAGGCGAAACGTGCTGTTGCATTACACTATTTCAACTCATGTGAGGAGGATCACAAAGAAAACATTATGTCTCAAAGGCGTTGCCACCTCAACAAATGACTCATGCTGCAAATGACTGTCTTAATTGACTAATGTGTCAGTGCGGTCATTAGTAAGGTTTGCTTGGCTGTGACAGAGCGTCATGCTATACAGTAGTTCCCCTGTTGAGCAACTGCGATTGCCAACAGTGACCAGATTTCAATTGCATTAAGCATTCTGTCAGTAAATTAAAAATTAACCCCTGATGAGCAACTACCTGGCCAACATTTCATGCAATTTCACCTGTCTGCAATGGCCACTTGCTGGTTGACAATGAAGCAAAAGATCACTACCCCTCCCCCATAATTGCAGTGTAATGCAGTACAACTGCGTATGAATTTATAATATTATAACTTGTTACATAAATGTTTATTTATTTATATGTATATCGCATTATTACAATAAAATTATCAACCATTGCTGCTCTTCTTCATCACTTCCAATGATGCATATACGCACTACGCCACGCACTACGCCACGCACTACGCCACGCACTACGCCACGCACTACGCCACGCACTACGCCACGCACTACGCCACGCACTACGCCACGCACTACGCCACGCACTAGGCCACGCACTACGCCACGCACTACGCCACGCACTACGCCACGCACTACGCCACGCACTACGCCACGCACTACGCCACGCACTACGCCACGCACTACGCCACGCACTACGCCACGCACTACGCCACGCACTAGGCCACGCACTACGCCACGCACTACGCCACGCACTACGCCACGCACTACGCCACGCACTACGCCACGCACTACGCCACGCACTACGCCACGCACTACGCCACGCACTAGGCCACGCACTACGCCACGCACTACGCCACGCACTACGCCACGCACTACGCCACGCACTACGCCACGCACTACGCCATGCACTACGCCATGCACTATATTTACTATATGTCACCTCTCTTATACGACCAAAGTACTTTTGCTGATGGGGTGGACGAGTGTTTGGATAAATGGTCTACAATGGGCAGGGTGTTTGGATAAATGCTTTACAATGGGCTGGGTGTTCGGATAAATGCTCTACAGTGGGCTGGGTGTTTGGATAAATGCTCTACAGTGGGCTGGTGTTTGGATAAATGCTCTACAATGGGCTGGTGTTTGGATAAATGCTCTACAGTGGGCTGGGTATTTGGATAAATGCTCTATAATGGGCTGGGTGTTTGGAAAAATGGTCTACAATGGGCTGTGTTTGGATAAATGCTCTACAGTGGGCTGGGTATTTGGATAAATGCTCTACAATGGGCTGGATGTTTGGAAAAATGGTCTACAATGGGCTGTGTTTGGATAAATGCTCTACAGTGGGCTGGGTATTTGAATAAATGCTCTACAATGGGCTGGATGTTTGGAAAAATGGTCTACAATGGGCTGTGTTTGGATAAATGCTCTACAGTGGGCTGGGTATTTGGATAAATGCTCTATAATGGGCTGGGTGTTTGGAAAAATGGTCTACAATGGGCCAAGTATTTGGATAAATGCTCTACAATGGGCTGGGTATTTGGATAAATGCTCTACAACAGGTTGGGTGTTTGGATAAATGGTCTACAGTAGAGTGGGAGTTGGGATGAATGGTCTATATGGGGTTGGGATGAATGGTCTATAAGTGGGCTATGTTTGGATGAATGGTCTACAACAGGATAGGTGTTTGGCAGAATGGTATATAAGGTGTTGGGATGAATGGTCTACAAGGGTTTGGGTGTTTGGATGACTGGTCCACAAGAGGCTAATTGTTGGGATGAATAGAGTACATAGGGCCAGGTATTTGGATAAATGGTCCTCAAGTAAGGGCCTGGGTGTTGGGATGAATGGCCTACAAGGATGGATTTGATGGACCCTGGCACTATTTTACATAATTAATTTACTGTTGGTTTACAAATGGTTTGATTTATTAATGCCACAAATTGCAGGTCGTGTAGGCTTGTATGATTCCTGGATGAATTCAGTGATATTTATGTTGTGGTCATGACTGGCAATTTTTAGGAATGCAAATTGCATTACTTTATATAATGAATCAATCATTGCATTTCTTGATCCGCAAGCTTTGAACTACAAACTGACTAGATCTCCAATCCAACACCTAGAATGCTGACACCTAGAATGGAACTGATGTCATCATTTGACAGAAGGCACTTTTTAAGATAATTTACATAATGTAATTATTAAAACACAATATCTATATCACATGCAATATGACTACATGATGGATGAAAATTTCATAAGAGATTCATCTAAAATTAGTCACACGAATCCACTTAATTGGTACATAAACAAATTAGAGGGCAAAAGTAGAGGTTGATTAATATCCCTGTCAGTAAACTCAGATTTGAGTCACAGGAAATTTTATTTGGCATCAATCACCGTACAGGATGCAGACTTTGGGCTACAAAACTGAACGAGCAAATACATCATTCGCACGGTGCATGGTACACATATGAAAGATCAAGATGTTTGACTTTTCACCAATTTATTTATTTAATGTGTATTACGCAGATTTTGCTTGGTGCTGTCGGGCAATTTATAGACAGTAAATCCTCTCGCCATGTGCTTCAAGTTCGGACATTTGAATTACTAGGTGTGGTACGTGTCATGCCATGTCTGTTTTGTTTACAATGTTATCCTAACCTACAGGTAAATAATCTGATGAAACTTGTTGATGATTGCAACACTGAATAAATAGTAAGGATGATAGTCCCGTTGTTTAAAAAAGGTTCCAGAAACAAGTCAGAGAACAACAGACCAATGAGTTTAACATCGGTGATTTGCAAATTATTAGAACGACTAATTAAAGATCACATGGTGGATTTTCTTGTTAAACATAACTTGTTAAACTCATCTCAGCATGGGTTTCTAAAAGCGAGGTCATGCTTAACAAATGTGTTATGTTTTTTGGAAGATATCACTAAGTGGGTAGATGAGGGATCACCAGTAGATATCATCTGCTTAGATTTTCAGAGAGCTTTCGACTAAGTACCACATCAAAGATTACTGCTTAAACTAAAGGCCCATGGCATAGGAAATGGTTTAATTAAATGGATAGAAAAATGGCTGATTGACAGAAAACAACGGGTGGTAGTTGATGGAGAGGCTTCAAACTGGAAATCAGTTTTGAGTGGGGTACCACAGGGATCAGTACTGGGACCTATATTATTCTTAATATAAATCAACGATTTGGACGATGATATAACAAGCAAGGTATTGAAATTTGTGGATGATACAAAATTGTTTAGATGAATTAAACGTGATGAAGATAGACAGCATTTACAAGATGATATTGACAGGTTGATAAAATGGTCTGAAAAATGGCAAATGTTGTTCAATTTTGGGAAATGTAAATGCCTCCACACAGGACATGGGAACGAAGATGCACAATATATAATGGGAGGTTCTGTACTAAGTACTACTGTAAAAGAAAAGGACTTAGGGTTAACCATTAGTTCCGATATGAAGGTTTCAGAGCAGTGCAGTATTGCTGCTTCAAAGGGAAATCAAATCCTTAATTAGGCGAAACATAATGTATAAGGAAAACGAGCTAATAATACCGCTGTACAAAACAATAGTTAGGCCTCATTTAGAATATTGTATTCAAGCGTGGAGGCCATATCGTAGGAAGGACATAGATATGCTAGAAAGAACAAACTCAGGGATCTTAGTTACGAAATACACCTAAAAGAATGTGGTTTAACAACACTAGAGACCAGGAGATTGAGAGGAGATCAGACAGAAGTGTTTAAAATATTGAATGGTTATGAAAATATTGATAGAAATATTTTTTTCTCAGTTAAGAAAGATAGAAGGACTAGAGGACATGAAGTTACATTAGCAAAGGAGCAGTAGATATAAGAAAGTTCTCATTCTCACAAAGGACTCTAAAGTAATGAAACAGATTATCTCCTGATTGTGTTGGTGCTAGTAGCGTGAATATGTTTAAAAATAAAATCGACACATACCTTAAAAGGGCAGGATACACGTAGATAAAAAGTATTGGACTCTCAATAAGCCAAAAGGCTTCCTTGTCCACCTGCCATCTAGAGTTAATTCTATGGGTGGCAATCTTGTTAAATCTTGCCTTATTAAATATTAAGCAATTTTCATATAAATTTTTAATTGCCACTCAAAACTCTCAATGTCAACATAAAAATTCCTTAACATTGTATGACATAGCACCTTCTTGTTATGATCACAGCTGTAAACTTTCAATGGCAACCTCAGTATCTTGTGCCGGCACGGCTGTAAACTTTCAGTGGCAACCTCAGTATATTGTGCCGGCACGGCTGTAAACTTTCAGTGGCAACCTCAGTATCTTGTGCCGGCACGGCTGTAAACTTTCAGTGGCAACCTCAGTATCTTGTGCCGGCACGGCTGTAAACTTTCAGTGGCAACCTCAGTATCTTGTGCCGGAACGGCTGTAAACTTTCAGTGGCAACCTCAGTATCTTGTGCCGGCACGGCTGTAAACTTTCAGTGGCAACCTCAGTATCTTGTGCCGGCACGGCTGTAAACTTTCAGTGGCAACCTCAGTATCTTGTGCCGGCACGGCTGTAAGCTTTCAGTGGCAACCTCAGTATCTTGTGCCGGCACGGCTGTAAGCTTTCAGTGGCAACCTCAGTATCTTGTGACGGCACGGCTGTAAGCTTTCAGTGGCAACCTCAGTATCTTGTGCCGGCATGGCTGTAAGCTTTCAGTGGCAACCTCAGTATCTTGTGCCGGCACAGCTGTAAGTTTTCAATGGCAACCTCAGTATCTTGTGCCGGCACAGCTGTAAGTTTTCAATGGCAACCTCAGTATTTTGTGCCGGCACAGCTGTAAGCTTTCAATGGCAACCTCAGTATCTTGTGCCGGCACAGCTGTAAGCTTTCAATGGCAACCTCAGTATCTTGTGCCGGCACAGCTGTAAGCTTTCAATGGCAACCTCAGTATCTTGTGCCGGCACAGCTGTAATCTTTCAATGGCAACCTCAGTATCTTGTGCTGGCACAGCTGTAAGCTTTCAATGGCAATCTCAGTATCTTGTGCTGGCACAGCTGTAAGCTTTCAATGGCAACCTCAGTATCTTGTGCCGGCACAGCTGTAAGTTTTCAATGGCAACCTCAGTATCTTGTGCCGGCACAGCTGTAAGTTTTCAATGGCAACCTCAGTATTTTGTGCCGGCACAGCTGTAAGCTTTCAATGGCAACCTCAGTATCTTGTGCCGGCACAGCTGTAAGCTTTCAATGGCAACCTCAGTATCTTGTGCCGGCACAGCTGTAAGCTTTCAATGGCAACCTCAGTATCTTGTGCTGGCACAGCTGTAATCTTTCAATGGCAACCTCAGTATCTTGTGCCGGCACAGCTGTAAGCTTTCAATGGCAACCTCAGTATCTTGTGCTGGCACAGCTGTAATCTTTCAATGGCAACCTCAGTATTTTGTGCCGGCACAGCTGTAAGCTTTCAATGGCAACCTCAGTATCTTGTGCTGGCACAGCTGTAATCTTTCAATGGCAACCTCAGTATCTTGTGATGGCACAGGTGTAAGCTTTCAGTGGCAACCTCAGTATCTTGTGACGGCACGGCTGTAAGCTTTCAGTGGCAACCTCAGTATCTTGTGCCGGCATGGCTGTAAGCTTTCAGTGGCAACCTCAGTATCTTGTGCCGGCACAGCTGTAAGCTTTCAATGACAACCTCAGTATCTTGTGCCGGCACAGCTGTAAGTTTTCAATGGCAACCTCAGTATCTTGTGCCGGCACAGCTGTAAGTTTTCAATGGCAACCTCAGTATTTTGTGCCGGCACAGCTGTAAGCTTTCAATGGCAACCTCAGTATCTTGTGCCGGCACAGCTGTAAGCTTTCAATGGCAACCTCAGTATCTTGTGCCGGCACAGCTGTAATCTTTCAATGGCAACCTCAGTATCTTGTGCCGGCACAGCTGTAAGCTTTCAATGGCAACCTCAGTATCTTGTGCTGGCACAGCTGTAATCTTTCAATGGCAACCTCAGTATCTTGTGCCGGCACAGCTGTAAGCTTTCAATGGCAACCTCAGTATCTTGTGCCGGCACAGCTGTAAGCTTTCAATGGCAACCTCAGTATCTTGTGCCGGCACAGCTGTAATCTTTCAATGGCAACCTCAGTATCTTGTGCTGGCACAGCTGTAAGCTTTCAATGGCAATCTCAGTATCTTGTGCCGGCACAGCTGTAAGCTTTCAATGGCAACCTCAGTATCTTGTGCCGGCACAGCTGTAAGCTTTCAATGGCAACCTCAGTATCTTGTGCCGGCACAGCTGTAAGCTTTCAATGGCAACCTCAGTATCTTGTGCCGGCACAGCTGTAAGCTTTCAATGGCAACCTCAGTATCTTGTGCTGGCACAGCTGTAATCTTTCAATGGCAACCTCAGTATCTTGTGCCGGCACAGCTGTAAGCTTTCAATGGCAACCTCAGTATCTTGTGCTGGCACAGCTGTAATCTTTCAATGGCAACCTCAGTATTTTGTGCCGGCACAGCTGTAAGCTTTCAATGGCAACCTCAGTATCTTGTGCTGGCACAGCTGTAATCTTTCAATGGCAACCTCAGTATCTTGTGATGGCACAGGTGTAAGCTTTCAGTGGCAACCTCAGTATCTTGTGACGGCACGGCTGTAAGCTTTCAGTGGCAACCTCAGTATCTTGTGCCGGCATGGCTGTAAGCTTTCAGTGGCAACCTCAGTATCTTGTGCCGGCACAGCTGTAAGCTTTCAATGACAACCTCAGTATCTTGTGCCGGCACAGCTGTAAGTTTTCAATGGCAACCTCAGTATCTTGTGCCGGCACAGCTGTAAGTTTTCAATGGCAACCTCAGTATTTTGTGCCGGCACAGCTGTAAGCTTTCAATGGCAACCTCAGTATCTTGTGCCGGCACAGCTGTAAGCTTTCAATGGCAACCTCAGTATCTTGTGCCGGCACAGCTGTAATCTTTCAATGGCAACCTCAGTATCTTGTGCCGGCACAGCTGTAAGCTTTCAATGGCAACCTCAGTATCTTGTGCTGGCACAGCTGTAATCTTTCAATGGCAACCTCAGTATCTTGTGCCGGCACAGCTGTAAGCTTTCAATGGCAACCTCAGTATCTTGTGCCGGCACAGCTGTAAGCTTTCAATGGCAACCTCAGTATCTTGTGCCGGCACAGCTGTAATCTTTCAATGGCAACCTCAGTATCTTGTGCTGGCACAGCTGTAAGCTTTCAATGGCAATCTCAGTATCTTGTGCCGGCACAGCTGTAAGCTTTCAATGGCAACCTCAGTATCTTGTGCCGGCACAGCTGTAAGCTTTCAATGGCAACCTCAGTATCTTGTGCTGGCACAGACAGCTGTAAGCTTTCAATGGCAACCTCAGTATCTTGTGCTGGCACAGCTGTAAGCTTTCAATGGCAATCTCAGTATCTTGTGCCGGCACAGCTGTAAGCTTTCAATGGCAACCTCAGTATCTTGTGCCGGCACAGCTGTAGACTTTCAGTGGCAACCTCAGTATCTTGTGCTGGCACAGCTGTAGACTTTCAGTGGCAACCTCAGTATCTTGTGCTGGCACAGCTGTAGACTTTCAGTGGCAACCTCAGAATCTTGTGCTGGCATAGCTGTAGACTTTCAGTGGCAACCTCAGTATCTTGTGCTGGCACAGCTGTAGACTTTCAGTGGCAACCTCAGTATCTTGTGCTGACACAACTGTAGACTTTCAGTGGCAACCTCAGTATCTTGTGCTGGCACAGCTGTAGACTTTCGATGACACCCTCAGTATCTTGTGCTGGCACAGCTGTAAACTTTCGATGGCACCCTCAGTATCTTGTGCTGGCACAGCTGTAAACTTTCAATGGCAACCTCAGTATCTTGTGCTGGCACAGCTGTAAACTTTCAATGGCAACCTCAGTATCTTGTGCCGGCACGGCTGTAAACTTTCAGTGGCAACCTCAGTATCTTGTGCCGGCACGGCTGTAAACTTTCAGTGGCAACCTCAGTATCTTGTGCCGGCACGGCTGTAAACTTTCAGTGGCAACCTCAGTATCTTGTGCCGGCACGGCTGTAAACTTTCAGTGGCAACCTCAGTATCTTGTGCCGGCACGGCTGTAAACTTTCAGTGGCAACCTCAGTATCTTGTGCCGGCACGGCTGTAAACTTTCAATGGCAACCTCAGTATCTTGTGCTGACAAAGCTGTAAACTTTCAATGGCAACCTCAGTATCTTGTGCTGGCAGAATTCCATAATAGCACACCCTTTACACAAAGAGACATTGATCGCATGGTAGAACAGACTCTGTCGTTCTAAGTCATGATTAGCTCGCATCGAGTATGCTGTTTCCCATCTAGTAAACAAACACTGAATATTTGATGGCAAACAGCTGTAGTAAGCGTTGTACATAAATAATGATGTTTTCAGTTCTATGATATCTGGAAATTTTAGAACATGTAATTGTTGGAAAAGTTAGTTTGTATGATCCAACCATCTTGCACCAAATATAATGCAGATTACTCTTTTTTGTAATAAGAAAATACAGTTAGTATTTGTTGGGTACGTGTTTCCCCATATCTCTGCAGAGTAATTTAAATACGGCAAAAAGAGAGAACTGTATAGAATACGTCTACTATTTCTATCAAGTAGATGACTGCATCTATGCATTATAGCTGTACTTTTTGAAAGCTTTGATTGTACGTATTTTATATGAGCTTTCCAATTTAGTAGATCATCAATAAACACACCCAAAAACTTGGTGACCCTTACTCTTTCGATATTAACATTTCATAGTTTTATATTAATTTCTTTGTTTAGCATACCATTTCCAAATAACATATAATTGGTTTTAGATATTTTCAGAGTTAATTTATTTACTGCAAACCATGTATACTTTTGGTCCAGAACGTTACATACAGTTTCGTTTAGTTTATTGATGTTACTATTTGCATAAAAGATATTAGTATCGTCTACGAAGAGAATGTATTTTACTAGATTAGATATGTTACACATATCATTAACGTATAGAATGAATAGTTTGGGGCCCAGGATTGAACCCTGTGGGACACCACATGAAATATTGCGCACAGTAGAATTACATTTGTCAATGGACACAAATTGTTTTCTGTTTTCTAGATAACTATTTAACCAGTTAAATGCTCCACCACAGATACCAAGAAATTCAATTTTTTTACATAACAGTTTGTGATTGACAGTGTCAAATGCCTTTTCTAAATTGATAAAAACACCAATAGCATATTTTTTGGCATCCAATGATTGGGTTATTGCATCAACAAGATCTATTAGTGCGTGACATGTTGACATATTTAGTTGAAATCCATATTGGCTTGGGTTTATTAGTTTGTGTTTGGTAATAAAGCTATCTAAACGAGAACTGCACAATTTTTCTAATATTTTTGAGAATTGTGGTAATAGTGAAATAGGCCTATAATTAGTGCACATATACTTATCCCCAGACTTAAAGAGTGGGATAACCTTTGCTATTTTCATTTTCTCCGGGAATACTCCAGAAGTGAAAGATAGATTACAAATATAAGTGATAGGTTTTGCAATGGAGTTAATAACTTCTTTGACCAAATGCATACTTATGTCTTCGCAATCTGTGGATGTTTTACTTTCCCAATTGTTCACAGCTCGGATAACTTCATCTTCATTAACTGGGGTTATAAATAAATTTTTATTATTTCTGTTTTCTAGGTAGTCATAAATAGAAACACTTGTTGGTGCCGTTATATCCTTTGACAGCTCCGGACCGATATTAGTAAAATAACTGTTAAACATGTTCGCTACATCTTCCTTATTACTAATGGTTATGCCATCATTAACAAATTGATCTGGGTAGTGATTTCCTAAGCGACGTGTTCCCATTACAGTTTAAAGTACTTTCCAGGTGCCAGCAATGTCATTTTTCTTCTGTGCAAGTAAACTGCTATATTTTATCTGAATAAAATTATTAGAACAATGACGATCAATTATCTTTAACTCGACGGCCGCCTCATCCAGTAATAGACTGAAGTGAGTTAGGTCGAATCAGCTCACTAATACCATGACACAGTCTCCCTGTCAATGAGGGATCAAGACGTGAATTATTTACCGTAGCACATCACTTTGTCGGGTCTATTAAGATGGTTTTCTGGCACTAACCAACTTGAGGGTCTGAGGGAAACGTAATGCAATACATTACACGACTATTCTGGTTGTGTCTGTCGTAAATTACGCTTTGTACCCGGTGGTGAAACGGGCTTTAACGCCATTTGGTCAAGCGTGAAGCATTACTAATCAGATCGTCCCAATCAATCACCGGCTGGCACTGCAGAGCTGCAGAGAGATGCTATCACATGACGTTGAAAGAGCCACCTGTGCACCAACGTTTGCGGAGTAGTGTCGGTAAAATCAACGTCATTCTGGGTTGGTCCTAAATAACAAAGACGCCTGTCACGATAGTAGTCTGTGCGTTGGATCAGATGCGCTTAGTCGATTACAGAATTGCACAGTTTATGCTGTCAGTGAGAGAACGTTGCTAGCAGACTGAAAGAAACGTCATCAGGTAAGTGAGACTTGGATGTGTAACGGCTGAGATGCAGACAATAGCATATATTGTCATATATATAGAAACACAACTATACGTTCTGACTAGAGCAGTGGTATGTAACTTAGGGGTAATTACCCCATAGTGGGTAATTTGTTTTTTTAAGGTAACACAAGCTTTTACATTTAGAGAAATCTGAGTAATTCTTTCAGCATGAGTACACTTTTGTGGTAGCCCACATTGAAGATATACCACCCCAACTTCTTGAAGATAAACTTGTGGATGTTAATCTTACAGATGCCTCATATTGAATGTTAGAAGTTCCATGCAATAAGGGAAGACATCATTATGCAGTGTCTACTGAGAGTGAATGTTAGAAGTCCCATGCAATGAGGGAAGACATCATTATACAGTGTCTTCTGAGAGTGAATGTTAGAAGTCCCATGCAATGAGGGAAGACATCATTATGCAGTGTCTACTGAGAGTGAATGTTAGAAGTCCCATGCAATGAGGGAAGACATCATTATGCAGTGTTTACTGAGAGTGAATGTCAGAAGTCCCATGCAATGAGGGAAGACATCATTATGCAGTGTTTACTGAGAGTGAATGTTAGAAGTCCCATGCAATGAGGGAAGACATCATTATGCAGTGTCTACTTAGAGTGAATGTTAGAAGTCCCATGCAATGAGGGAAGACATCATTATGCAGTGTCTACTGAGAGCAGCGAGACTTATCCTTTGTCACCAACCAAATAATACTTTCGGACATTATCATGAAGAACTGGATCTGTGACACCAGCCAAGACATTTGTGGCTCATGCCGTTAGTTGCAGTTCTAAGTGAAAGGAAACCCTTACTTTTCACTTCCAGTGGATGAATCAACAGTCAATTGTGAAGCAGATTGTCTCACCAGACACTCACCCATGGCATGATTCATTAACACACTTTGGTTGTAAACACTCCCCCAGATCTCATCAAGCTGCTCTCAGCAGTCAATCTTAATTCTACCCCCAGAAGTGCCATAAATTCCAGGATTTACCAAGTGTTATGTAAAGTGGAGGTGTCTGCTTGCCCATCCGCCTGTGTGCATGCATGCATCATACACACACGTGTCATACACATGCATGCATGCATCATACACACACATGTCATACACATGCATGCATGCGTCATACACACACGTGTCATACACATGCACGCATGCGTCATACACACACGTGTCATACACATGCACGCATGCGTCATACACACACGTGTCATACACATGCATGCATGCGTCATACACACACGTGTCATACACATGCACGCATGCGTCATACACACACGTGTCATACACATGCACGCATGCGTCATACACACACGTGTCATACACATGCATGCATGCGTCATACACACACACACACACACATGTCATAAACATGCACGCATGCGTCATACACACACGTGTCATACACATGCACGCATGCTTCATACACACACGTGTCATACACATGCACGCATGCTTCATACACACACGTGTCATACACATGCACGCATGCTTCATACACACACGTGTCATACACATGCATGCATGCGTCATACACACACGTGTCATACACATGCACGCATGCTTCATACACACACGTGTCATACACATGCATGCATGCGTCATACACACACACACACGTCATACGCATGCATGCTTGCACGCACATACACGGTGATGCACACAGTGACACACACATGCAACATGCATGGACACACGCACAAACACACATACGTATCCATACGCAGACTGTCATAATTTACATTTTACATTATTTACATGTTTACATTTGCTTTACAAACCCAACCTCCTCACTCCTAGTGAGTTGAGCAGTTGTTGTCAATGTTTCTCTAATAAATGCCAGGTGATTTGGCTTATCGAACATGTTCAAAGTACTTCCTCTGTTGAAACATCAACATGTAGGCAGTCAATGGAATTTCTGATCGGCCGGTAGATAACATTTTATACAGTTACGTTTTTATACTTATATTAACTATGGACTTTTAATTTGCATAAGCTGTGACTGGAGAAAGCCTGCGATGACACATCAAAGAATGTTTATTGTTGTGTTATTATTAATTATTATTAATTATTATTGATTATTATTAATTATTATTATTAATTATCATTAGTATTAGTATTATAACACTGTTATTATATAAGCCCAGGTGACCATGAATTAGGTTATTCAATAACGGGTTTCTAAACCAGGAAGTTAAAACCAGCAATGATCTAATTTCTAATCTATATAATAACAAACCTGGAGGTGCAGTAAGCAGACCTCCCCCCAGGTGCTGGGCTCCGTTCACCTCTTTCTAGGTTAATAATATTCATAATCTTTATCGTCTGAGGTACAGGAATTCTGTTTGCCATCACAACTGAACATAGGTTAACACAAAGGAAACCAGCCCAATATCAAGCAAAGACAAGAGACAATATATATACATAAACACATTTAAACAAAAACACATACAAAACATATCATAGATAATATTGTCAATAGTAGACAGAAAATGACTTCACAAAAATAACAGCATCACAGATAATGAAAGGACCCTCTGCGTAATTGCTTTCACCAATTACATAATGCAAAGCTGTAATTGGTGAAAGCAAAAATAAGTGGTCAGCCGGAACGAGTTTAAGTCTAAAATACTGTAACGGTGATAATGGCTGTTAAATCTTTAACGCTACTTATAAATCCAGTTTTTAACACAGGAATATTCCCTGAAAAACTCAAGGTGGCCAAAGTAATTCTGTTATTTAAAAACAATGACCCATCAATAATCTAGACACCAATTTCTCTGCTGCCAGCTATATCTAAAGTATTTGGAAAAAAATTATGGGAAATCAACTATCTTCCTATTTTTAAAGTAACTTTTTTCGAAATCCCAGTATGGCTTCCGTTCTGGTCACTCGACGGAATATGCTGCATTAGACCTTGTAGACCGAATAACAACCTACATGGATAATAATGAGGTACCTTTTAGCATATTTCTCGATCTCTCTAACGTTTTTGACACCTTAGACCACAATACATTACTTTGTAAATTAAAACTTTACGGCACTGAAGGGGTGTCTCTGAAACTTTATGAAAGTTATCTATCAAATAGAACACAATATTTACAAATTTAATGATGTAAAATCTGATATCTTCTCTATAGAAACCGGAGTATCCCAAGGCGCCATTCTTGGACCAATTCTGTTTATTATTTATATTAATGACTTTTCTCAAGCAAGCCAAATGTTCAATTTTGTATTCTATGCAGATGACACTACTTTGTTAAGTACAATGAGCAATTTCACAATCTCACACACCGATGATGCTGAAATAATGATTAATTAAGAACTCCATGAAATTAATGAATGGCTAGAAATAAATCAACTTTCTCTTAATATAACTAAATCTAAATTCATGGTTTTCTACACACCCAAAAAACATTTAACACACCTATTCTTAAAATCAATATTTGTATAATTACAAAAGTTGACAGTTTTAATTTCCTGGGATTAACTTGGGATACACATCTAAACTGGAAAAAACACTCTGAAAATGTATCAAACAAATGTTCCAGAATAATCGGTATACTAAATAGACTTAAATAAATTCTGCCAATGAGAATAAAATAATATTATATAATACATTATTAGTACCACACATAACTTACTTTTTAACAACTTGGGGGTACCACTCTCAAAGAATTAATCAACTTCAGAAAAGGGCTGTACGCATAATAACTTTGAGTCATTTTTATGCTCATACTGACCCGTTATAAAAAAAATTAAACTTACTAAAAGTAAATGATATTTTAGCCCTTCAATAAATTAAAATTTTACTATAAATTTATACATAACAAATTACCTGCTCACCTTCTAAATTGGAAAATAGCTACAAATACCATGATTCATGGTCACAATACACGCAACCAACACAAAATTCACATTTACGGTACAAATCATTCATTTGCAAAACTATGTCTTAAATACAGTTTACCAAACACAATTAACAACACTTCCCTTAGTGTGACAGCTAAACTGTATACACACAGTTTACATGTTTTTTTAAACTATGCTAAGAACCATTTCATTCATAACTACAACAACACATGCATAAACATTAACTGTTATGCCTGCATGTATACACGCAATCAACCACAATGATGTCACCCAGACCCAAACACCATAAAATACTGCTTACCGCACCACATTCTATGAACACACATCTTATATTTATAATAAAATAATCTATCCTGGTTTTTTCACTGAAGATGTATCTTATTTTATGTTACTGCGTATGTCTTAGATAATAGTACAGAATAATAATCTAATGAGCAACCTGCTTGGCTTTCACTAGGTGCACGGAGAACACAACCATCAGCGTGACCCGTGGACGATGGGACATAACAACACCAAACAGCTGAAGCCGCAGGAGCTAGCCGAGCTGAGCCGAGAATCTGAGTTCTCCGTGGAGGAGATCGAACAGTGGTACAAAGGCTTCCTCAAAGACGTCCCCTCGGGAAAACTCACTATTGACGAGTTCAAGAAGATCTACGGCAACTTCTTCCCCTACGGAGATGCATCGGTGTTTGCAGAGCACGTGTTTCGTACGTTTGATAAAGACAACAATAACTCTATCGACTTCCAGGAGTTCATCTGTGCATTGAGTGTCACTTCACGGGGGAAGCTCGAAGACAAACTCAAGTGGGCTTTCAATATGTATGATTTGGACGGCAACGGATACATCTCAAGACTCGAGATGCTCGAGATTGTCACGGTAAGCAGCTTCTTTCTCCTTGGTCCCTTGTGGGGTGATGGTTACATCATCCAGTTCATTGCAGCTTCTTAATGATACCATTGATCCACCTCTCATGATCTTCTGCAATGATCTCATATGTCTAGATCTTCACCACTGCCATTTCTAGATCCATCTCCACACTCACTGTCTTTATTCTTCACTTTGGTCTTCCTCTTCACCTTCTACCATCTTCTCTTTTCATTGCTCTCTTTATCAATCTTTCATCACACATTCTGTGGGCGTGCGTGCATGCGTGCGTGCGTGCGTGCGTGCGTGCGTGCGTGCGTGCGTGCATGCGTGTGTGTGTGCGTGCGTGTGTGTATAATTATGTATATGTCCAGCCCATCTCATCCTAACTATTTTATTTTTCAGGTGTTCTTCATTTCAATCTCTTCTCTCAATTCCTCCATTTCCCTTCTATCTTCTCATATCAGATTGCACGTGTTCTGCCACCCGCAGCTTCTCCTCCCAGGGCTTGACATTAACTCCCATAAAGCTCTTGTTTAATAGGGCAAGTACTAATTCATGTTTACTTGTCCCAACTGAAATTATTTGCTTGTCCCACCCAAAAATTGCTTTAAACATAAAATGCCAGTGTTATTGCCATAACTGGCTCTGGGGTTGTACCTTCCAAATTACGAACGTTGTTACAGGCTTACTAAACACAACTTCGCGGGCAGTATACCTTCAACATAGTTAGTACAGTCTTGTGAACATTATATTAATTAATTAAGAACTAGGAACAGACTGCCTCCTTGTAACTAATTAAAATGCAAAGCTAAACGTGTCATTTTATATCAACACTACGTACAACGTTCTGAATTATCATCTCTGCTACTAATAAAAAATATTGTTTGTAATAAATTTCAGATACAGTTATGTAATTGGACCTAGCCATGCATGCTACCTGGTAATTGTGTTGATATCTACAACCATAACAATTATTTAAGCAATTGAATGCTTTTATGAAATTCTACACATTTATTTTGAATGTATGTACCCTGGTATGTCCATACAGTACTCACATAGGGAACACTCTCCTCTTTATACATTCTGACAGGCTTTATGTTGAATTTTGCATAGGTAAACATTATTTCAAAGTTTAAACTTTAAACAAATAACTAGCTAGATAGGTAAGAGTTGCCTCTTTCTGTAACTGGTTGCCAACACAAGGACCCAAATGTCAGTCACCCACCGGCAGGACAATAATTAATGGACAAAGTTCTAAATTGCACACTGCAATGAAAGCAATTTATCTAGGCGGTAGGCGTAAGATGATACTTGTAAATGCAAGGAGATAATAGCAACTTCAAGCCCTGTTAATATTATGACTCAATCCACTTGTCCCATAGGACAAGTGTCCTAGACAATGTACTTGTTAGACATTGGTAATTACCTGTCCCGGACAAGCGGACAAGCGTTAATGTTGAGCCCTACCTTCTGTCTCTGTCAGTGTCCGTCTTTCCAGCTCATTTACTCAACCTGGTACGATGCAGGCTTCCAACACACTTCCCTGCAGCTGTTTCTTTTACTTTCTGTCCCACATAATATCACCCACCCTCCTCCATGCTGCCATTCCACCTCCTTGCCAGTCTCTCCATCCTCATACACTGTTCCAGCCAATTATACAAAGTTATGTCATTGTTTTTCAACTGACTACAATCTATGCAAATCCACCTCCTAGTCAACCATACACATTACTCCAGTGTTTTCTAGATTCATTCGGAGGCTATGTTTTCTAGTGGTGTTACTCCACTCTTACAATACTTTCTGTATGTCCTCTTTGTCATCATCCACTACTCCACTGTCCACTACTGCGCTGTCCACTACTGCGCTGTCCACTACTGCGCTGTCCACTACTGCGCTGTCCACTACTCCGCTGTCCACTACTGCGCTGTCCACTACTCCACTGTCCACTACTGCGCTGTCCACTACTGCGCTGTCCACTACTCCACTGTCCACTACTGCGCTGTCCACTACTCCACTACTCCACTGTCCACTACTGCGCTGTCCACTACTGCGCTGTCCACTACTGCGCTGTCCACTACTGCGCTGTCCACTACTGCGCTGTCCACTACTCCACTGTCCACTACTGCGCTGTCCACTACTCCACTGTCCACTACTCCACTGTCCACTACTGCGCTGTCCACTACTCCACTGTCCACTACTGCGCTGTCCACTACTGCGCTGTCCACTACTCCGCTGTCCACTACTCCACTGTCCACTACTCCACTGTCCACTACTCCAGTGTCCACTACTGCGCTGTCCACTACTGCATTGTCCACTACTGCGCTGTCCACTACTGCGCTGTCCACTACTGCGCTGTCCACTACTGCGTTGTCCACTACTGCGTTGTCCACATACAGTACCTTTTTAATTCCTTCCTGTTTAGACACTTCCCAGCTAACAAACATGAAGAGAAGGGGGCCCAAGGAATGTCCATGTCTATAGGGTAGCATCATTAAATAATAATCAGTACATACCGGTATAAAGTGCCTAGACGAAAACATATCAGTGCCACAAACAAGCTGCAGAAACTGGCAGAAAGATAATATTAATGCAATAACAACATATGCGCCAGGTAACCACGCTTCTGAAAGTTGCAAACGGAAACCTTTGAGGATGACTACATTTTTCGGTGGAGATTTATGAAAGCATGCCGAGACAGACAGACTGAGACAGTCACACATCACACATCACACTCTTACTGCATCTTCCCAGAAAGGGTAACATAAAGTGCCACACTAACACTGCATAAAACATATTTTATTATTACTTTGATGAGACGTGGTTTGGAGCAAGCCTTTCCCGGGCTGCACTAACTATTCGCCTTTTGATAACATGTAACTATGTCTCCAGTGTAACTATGTCTCCAGTGTAACTATGTCTCCAGTGTAACTATGTCTCCAGTGTTCAATGAGAAATTTCCCACTTCAAGTAGCCTATAATTACACATTTGGGAGCGTAGAAAGAGAAGGTTATGACTGAGTGAATGTCACATGTTATTATACACCTGTAGTATTATACACCTGTACCTGGTGTAGGGATCGTGGCCCCAGCCAAAATGCGTCATTAGGTGTGTATACAAAACTTTAATTTGTGAAACCTTTGTTCACTTTGGATACATGCCTAATACAGTGCTATTGTCATCTAATTAATCTGGCCTTAATTAGAGATGTCTGTACATCAGATTAATTGCTCTTTAAATTGTCTGTCACCAGGTGAAATGCATGTAAATATGTACGTACTGTTACAGCTGTTGTATAACCAACTTATTAAAATCATTATCTTTAGTTTAGACTAATAGTAAGAATCACCTTTCTAACATTCAAACTTGGACAGTTTCTCCTCTGTCCCAATCACTTCTATTTCCTTGGATAACTAACTGTAGTTGTTGTTCTTCTCTTTATTCCTGTCGGGGAAGACTGGTATCAATGTAGGTGCTTCAATTGTGTTTGTTTTCCTTTTTCCCACACTTATCCCGCACTACTGTCTCCCTGCCACCCTCCTCCTTCACTCCCGTCCAAATCACACCAAATCTCTCTTCACAAAGTCCTCTCATCTTAGTCGCAGTCTTCCTCTTCTTTTATAATGCTTAACAGCTGTTAACTGTACGCGGCCAAGTCGTTTGCTTCATGAGAAATTTGAGTTGATGTATGAAAGTACACGCCCACTGATGCATAAAAGCTTTATTGTCCATAGGGTGAAATTAAATGCTATATATCACCAACTTGCGGTTGTGTTTCTTTCTGTTTCCTTGTGCTGTCACGTCTCCCTCCGTTTGGCATGTTTGGGGCTGCCATTTTACGTGCATTTACTAACAATCCTGGTCTGGTCTTGCTGTTCTCTCTGCCGTGTTCTTCCTCATAATTCCTACATACAGAGATGAGGACTAACTCCTCTACTGTTGCACTGTTACTGTAGGTGCCCCCACTGCTCCCTCTCAGCAGTCTCCTCCTCCACCTTTCATCTCAGACTTTTTCAAATTGTTCTTCACAGTGTCCTCCCATCTCAACTGTGGTCTTCCTCTTTACTTGCACCTCTGATGTTTCTGGCTTATGGTTGATCTTTGTCCTAACGCTGTGACATGTTGTAGGCCATCTACAAGATGGTGGGGACGGTGATGAAGATGCCAGAAGACCAAGCCTCACCCGAACAACGCGTCGACAGTTTATTCAAGAAGATGGACACTGACCATGACGGCAAGTTGTCACTGGAAGAGTTCATAGAGGGCGCCAAGAGTGACCCATCGATCGTGAGGCTCTTGCAGTGCAATGCGGGATGAGTGTGACAGTTGATTGCTTCATGATCCGACCTCAATGTTACGAACATCTCTATATCCAATCGGGTGATAGTGACGGCAATCATTGTACATTGTTCACTGCGAAAATGTTGTGCTCAGAAATATTTCTGTTGCAACAAAACTTTGATGATTTCTGCATCAACTTGAGACTGTTGCGTTACACAAACGTATGTGAGGGTCACGGAGAGACAGTATGCCTCAAAGGCGGTACGATATCAGTAAATGACTCATGTTTCCCATGATTGTTATAAATGAGTAATATATCAGTGTCATCATTAGTAGGGTTTGCTTGGCAGTGATAAAGCCTTGTGCTATTTATCGTGACATGACACAATCTCCTGTGTGTTTGCATATCGATCACGCTTTCATTGTTGTGTGTTACACTGTAGTTAAATAAATCATCATTCAGACTTCATTTCTCACCTTGATCCCACCGAAGATCTCTCCGTTCCATAGTAGGATGTTTGATTGGTCATCGCGGATCGGCTGGACGGTGAAAGCCCCCTGGAAGTGCAGGGTGCAGCCACAGAACGTCGCCTGCACACGGTTCGATACGTCAACTGTCAATGTGTCACTGCTGTCAGGGCCACGGCGACGCAGGTGACACTTGTCAACGCGTGTCGGTGACTGCAACATCCAACTGCACTGACAGCGAGCTCAATACTGGGAGTCATCTTTAAGGCAGACACTGTTCATGTGGTGATGGATTAATTTAAGTTTGTTTTAAAATGATCCATCCTGTATGTCAAATGAGAAACAACATAATGTGTGTGCATGTGTTTATAACTAATATTTGTACATATATAACGTACCTATAATAATATTATATATATATATACATATATGTATATATATATATACATATATGTATATATATATATATATACATATATGTATATATATATTCATATATGTATATATATATATATTCATACTCACACATACAAACAAATACACACACAAACATACACATCACTTACTTGCTCAATCACTCACTAACACACATGCACACACGCATGCACACGCACACATGCACACATGCAGAAGCACACACACAGATGCACACGCATGCACGCACACACACGCACAATTTGTTTAAAAGAAGACAGGCATCATTGGGATAAAGGCAGGAAGTCAACCAACAACTGACTTCTCCGGCTGAAGGATTGGGTTAACAACTAACCCACTACTTTGCTTTTGAAGCGTCTGTCGGTCTTTGTTGCCTTGCTGGACTAAAGTGTGAACAATGAACGACTCTTGTTTCGGTTCTGACACTGACGCTGTGTCTGGACAGCCAGTTGTTTTCTCCAGTGCCAACAGATCTTTATTTAGGCTCCATTTGCATAACTAGTCTCATAAAACGATATGTAATTTTCAACGTAGACACCTGAGGTATTGATGTGTATACAATTGATCTCTGATTGTGTCGCACAGCTCGGATAAATAAAGATCTCACAGTGCAGATTATGAATCATGGCTAAAACTGTGAATTGTGATTATGGTTTATTACACACTGAGATTATCTTTTACGTGCACCTAACGGAGATCTTGGTTATCACAAACAGTGCACGGTCGTAATAAAGATATGGTGCCAGCAATCATAGCTACAATGGCATGTGCATTCGTACAATGGAACTGCATTGTTAATGCTGCCTTTTTGGGACTGAGGCAAAGTGAACTCAACAGAAGCATGACCATATATTAGCGGTTCTCATTTCCTATTCAGACAAACCTCACGTTACGACCACCTCACTGATACAGCCACCTCGTAATTACGGCCACCCTATGACACTCCCAAATTATATCTGTAACAGTGAAGTATATGATATTAGTCCTGCTAATATGGTCACCTTGCTACTCTGGTCACACTGCCCCATTTTAGTGGTTGACCTTAATAGTAAGGCTCCACTGGACTTTACAGTTATGGAGATAATCTTGGTCTGCCCTAGGGTGCCCATAATTGCAATACGGCTGCATTACTGGGTTTACCGTGAAGCGAGATTTGACTCTACATCATCCACAGTGCCTAGCGATGGAGGGACGTAACACCCTGACAGTGGAAGCACTTGTGAGACAGGTTTGTTGACTGGGCTCTGAGGGCGCCCTCCAAGAGACAGGCAATGACGACCCAATAAAGAGCTTTATAAAAAAGTGAAAATCTGCTGTCCACACTGAAGACATTATTCACGTGTCACATTGATGAAAGTGTATAGGCGCACATCCTGGTGTTGAACGTTTTCATTATACAAGATCGTTGCTAAGGAGTGAAATCAGTTTTAAAGAACAAAATCGGCTTGATGAATTCATATGACTGTTAATGAAACGGGCCCTGGTCAGACAATGTTAGTGAAACGGGCCCTGATCAGACAATGTTAGTGAAACGTGCCCTGGTCAGACAATGTTAGTGAAATGGGCCATGGTCAGATAATGCTAGTGAAATGGGCCCTGGTCAGACAATGTTAGTGAAACGGGCCCTGGTCAGACAATGTTAGTGAAACGGGCCCCTGATCAGAAAATGTTAGTGAAACAGGCCCTGGTCAGACAATGTTAGTGAAATGGGCCTCTGATCAGAAAATTTTAGTGAAACAGGCCCTGGTCAGACAATGTTAGTGAAACGGGTCCCTGGTCAGACAATGTTAGTGAAACAGGCCCTGGTCAGACAATGTTATTGAAACGGGCCCTGGTCAGATAATGTTAGTGAAACGGGCCCCTGGTCAGACAATGTTAGTGAAACGGGCCCTGGTCAGACAATATTAGTGAAACGGGCCCTGGTCAGACAATGTTAGTGAAATGGGCCCTGGTCAGATAATGTTAGTGAAACGCGCCCCTGGTCAGACAATGTTAGTGAAATGGGTCCTTGGTCAGACAATGTTAGTGAAACGGGCCCTTGGTCAGACAATGTTAGTGAAACGGGCCCTGGTCAGGCAATGTTGGTGAAACGGGCCCTGGTCAGACAATGTTAGTGAAACGGGCACTTGGTCAGACAATGTTAGTGAAATGGGCCCTGGTCAGACAATGTCAGTGAAACGGGCCCCTGGACAAGTATAACACTTTTTCATATAAGCCTTTATCACATATAGATCTGTCAATTTTAGATTTTTAAACATATTCATGAAGCTTTTTATGGTTTTATCTAGTATAGTATCCCCCATTAAGTATTCATCAAAAACATCATTGATAATCAATGATGTTACTCTTTTTATTCTTTAGTTAGACCAAGGGCTGGGAAAGCATACAAAATAGGATTATTAAGATGATATGCCAGAGAACATTGGCACAACACAGGCTGGAAAATTTGCTTTGTGCAAACTTGAAATAAAAATTCAAAATTACAATTGAGTAGAGACTCGTTTGCTGGGTCAACCCAAGATTGGTATCAGAACTGTCTGCACATATCTGCTGACTGAACCAATACCATCTGCGTGTAGCACCATGGTGGCTAGAGCTTTGGACTCGCTTTGGGTTCGAATCCTGTGTGGTGGTGTCGAACCTTGGGCAAGTCCGTTCACTCTACGTTGCTCCAGTTCACTCAGCTGTATGTATGAGTACCTGGCTATAGACATTGGTGGATATTTGTGTACGAATAATCTTCGTGCATTAATTGAAGCGTGGCTGGATGCTTCCCAGAGAAGTCAAGATGGTGTTCAATAGAACAGGTCTGCTTTGAGCAGTCCCGAGGACTGGATACTGCACTCTATAAGAACTTATTCAGACAAACCTCACGTTACGACCACCTCACTGATACAGCCACCTCGTAATTACAGCCACCCTATGACACTCCCAAATTATATCTGTAACAGTGAAGTATATGATATTAGTCCTGCTAATATGGTCACCTTGCTACTCTGGTCACACTGCCCCATTTTAGTGGTTGACCTTAATAGTAAGGCTCCACTGGACTTTACAGTTATGGAGATAATCTTGGTCTGCCCTAGGGTGCCCATAATTGCAATACGGCTGCATTACTGGGTTTACCGTGAAGCGAGATTTGACTCTACATCATCCACAGTGCCTAGCGATGGAGGGACGTAACACCCTGACAGTGGAAGCACTTGTGAGACAGGTTTGTTGACTGGGCTCTGAGGGCGCCCTCCAAGAGACAGGCAATGACGACCCAATAAAGAGCTTTATAAAAAAGTGAAAATCTGCTGTCCACACTGAAGACATTATTCACGTGTCACATTGATGAAAGTGTATAGGCGCACATCCTGGTGTTGAACGTTTTCATTATACAAGATCGTTGCTAAGGAGTGAAATCAGTTTTAAAGAACAAAATCGGCTTGATGAATTCATATGACTGTTAGTGAAACGGGCCCTGGTCAGACAATGTTAGTGAAACGGGCCCTGATCAGACAATGTTAGTGAAACGTGCCCTGGTCAGACAATGTTAGTGAAATGGGCCATGGTCAGATAATGCTAGTGAAATGGGCCCTGGTCAGACAATGTTAGTGAAACGGGCCCTGGTCAGACAATGTTAGTGAAACGGGCCCCTGATCAGAAAATGTTAGTGAAACAGGCCCTGGTCAGACAATGTTAGTGAAATGGGCCTCTGATCAGAAAATTTTAGTGAAACAGGCCCTGGTCAGACAATGTTAGTGAAACGGGTCCCTGGTCAGACAATGTTAGTGAAACAGGCCCTGGTCAGACAATGTTATTGAAATGGGCCCTGGTCAGATAATGTTAGTGAAACGGGCCCCTGGTCAGACAATGTTAGTGAAACGGGCCCTGGTCAGACAATATTAGTGAAACGGGCCCTGGTCAGACAATGTTAGTGAAATGGGCCCTGGTCAGATAATGTTAGTGAAACGCGCCCCTGGTCAGACAATGTTAGTGAAATGGGTCCTTGGTCAGACAATGTTAGTGAAACGGGCCCTTGGTCAGACAATGTTAGTGAAACGGGCCCTGGTCAGGCAATGTTAGTGAAACGGGCCCTGGTCAGACAATGTTAGTGAAACGGGCACTTGGTCAGACAATGTTAGTGAAATGGGCCCTGGTCAGACAATGTCAGTGAAACGGGCCCCTGGTCAGACAATGTCAGTGAAACGGGCACTTGATCAGACAATGTTAGTGAAATGGGCCCTGGTCAGACAATGTCAGTGAAACGGGCCCCTGGACAAGTATAACACTTTTTCATATAAGCCTTTATCACATATAGATCTGTCAATTTTAGATTTTTAAACATATTCATGAAGCTTTTTATGGTTTTATCTAGTATAGTATCCCCCATTAAGTATTCATCAAAAACATCATTGATAATCAATGATGTTACTCTTTTTATTCTTTAGTTAGACCAAGGGCTGGGAAAGCATACAAAATAGGATTATTAAGATGATATGCCAAAGAACATTGGCACAACACAGGCTGGAAAATTTGCTTTGTGCAAACTTGAAATAAAAATTCAAAATTACAATTGAGTAGAGACTCGTTTGCTGGGTCAACCCAAGATTGGTATCAGAACTGTCTGCACATATCTGCTGACTGAACCAATACCATCTGCGTGTAGCACCATGGTGGCTAGAGCTTTGGACTCGCTTTGGGTTCGAATCCTGTGCGGTGGTGTCGAACCTTGGGCAAGTCCGTTCACTCTACGTTGCTCCAGTTCACTCAGCTGTATGTATGAGTACCTGGCTACAGACATTGGTGGATATTTGTGTACGAATAATCTTCGTGCATTAATTGAAGCGTGGCTGGATGCTTCCCAGAGAAGTCAAGATGGTGTTCAATAGAACAGGTCTGCTTTGAGCAGTCCCGAGGACTGGATACTGCACTCTATAAGAACTTATTCAGACAAACCTCACGTTACGACCACCTCACTGATACAGCCACCTCGTAATTACAGCCACCCTATGACACTCCCAAATTATATCTGTAACAGTGAAGTATATGATATTAGTCCTGCTAATATGGTCACCTTGCTACTCTGGTCACACTGCCCCATTTTAGTGGTTGACCTTAATAGTAAGGCTCCACTGGACTTTACAGTTATGGAGATAATCTTGGTCTGCCCTAGGGTGCCCATAATTGCAATACGGCTGCATTACTGGGTTTACCGTGAAGCGAGATTTGACTCTACATCATCCACAGTGCCTAGCGATGGAGGGACGTAACACCCTGACAGTGGAAGCACTTGTGAGACAGGTTTGTTGACTGGGCTCTGAGGGCGCCCTCCAAGAGACAGGCAATGACGACCCAATAAAGAGCTTTATAAAAAAGTGAAAATCTGCTGTCCACACTGAAGACATTATTCACGTGTCACATTGATGAAAGTGTATAGGCGCACATCCTGGTGTTGAACGTTTTCATTATACAAGATCGTTGCTAAGGAGTGAAATCAGTTTTAAAGAACAAAATCGGCTTGATGAATTCATATGACTGTTAGTGAAACGGGCCCTGATCAGACAATGTTAGTGAAACGTGCCCTGGTCAGACATTGTTAGTGAAATGGGCCATGGTCAGACAATGTTAGTGAAATGGGCCCTGGTCAGACAATGTTAGTGAAATGGGCCCTGGTCAGATAATGCTAGTGAAATGGGCCCTGGTCAGACAATGTTAGTGAAACGGGCCCTGGTCAGACAATGTTAGTGAAACGGGCCCCTGATCAGAAAATGTTAGTGAAACAGGCCCTGGTCAGACAATGTTAGTGAAATGGGCCTCTGATCAGAAAATTTTAGTGAAACAGGCCCTGGTCAGACAATGTTAGTGAAACGGGTCCCTGGTCAGACAATGTTAGTGAAACAGGCCCTGGTCAGACAATGTTATTGAAAAGGGCCCTGGTCAGATAATGTTAGTGAAACGGGCCCCTGGTCAGACAATGTTAGTGAAACGGGCCCTGGTCAGACAATATTAGTGAAACGGGCCCTGGTCAGACAATGTTAGTGAAATGGGCCCTGGTCAGATAATGTTAGTGAAACGCGCCCCTGGTCAGACAATGTTAGTGAAATGGGTCCTTGGTCAGACAATGTTAGTGAAACGGGCCCTTGGTCAGACAATGTTAGTGAAACGGGCCCTGGTCAGACAATGTTAGTGAAACGGGCCCTGGTCAGACAATGTTAGTGAAACGGGCACTTGGTCAGACAATGTTAGTGAAATGGGCCCTGGTCAGACAATGTCAGTGAAACGGGCCCCTGGACAAGTATAACACTTTTTCATATAAGCCTTTATCACATATAGATCTGTCAATTTTAGATTTTTAAACATATTCATGAAGCTTTTTATGGTTTTATCTAGTATAGTATCCCCCATTAAGTATTCATCAAAAACATCATTGATAATCAATGATGTTACTCTTTTTATTCTTTAGTTAGACCAAGGGCTGGGAAAGCATACAAAATAGGATTATTAAGATGATATGCCAAAGAACATTGGCACAACACAGGCTGGAAAATTTGCTTTGTGCAAACTTGAAATAAAAATTCAAAATTACAATTGAGTAGAGACTCGTTTGCTGGGTCAACCCAAGATTGGTATCAGAACTGTCTGCACATATCTGCTGACTGAACCAATACCATCTGCGTGTAGCACCATGGTGGCTAGAGCTTTGGACTCGCTTTGGGTTCAAATCCTGTGCGGTGGTGTCGAACCTTGGGCAAGTCCGTTCACTCTACGTTGCTCCAGTTCACTCAGCTGTATGTATGAGTACCTGGCTATAGACATTGGTGGATATTTGTGTACGAATAATCTTCGTGCATTAATTGAAGCGTGGCTGGATGCTTCCCAGAGAAGTCAAGATGGTGTTCAATAGAACAGGTCTGCTTTGAGCAGTCCCGAGGACTGGATACTGCACTCTATAAGAACTTATTCAGACAAACCTCACGTTACGACCACCTCACTGATACAGCCACCTCGTAATTACGGCCACCCTATGACACTCCCAAATTATATCTGTAACAGTGAAGTATATGATATTAGTCCTGCTAATATGGTCACCTTGCTACTCTGGTCACACTGCCCCATTTTAGTGGTTGACCTTAATAGTAAGGCTCCACTTGACTTTATAGTTATGGAGATAATCTTGGTCTGCCCTAGGGTGCCCATAATTGCAATACGGCTGCATTACTGGGTTTACCGTGAAGCGAGATTTGACTCTACATCATCCACAGTGCCTAGCGATGGAGGGACGTAACACCCTGACAGTGGAAGCACTTGTGAGACAGGTTTGTTGACTGGGCTCTGAGGGCGCCCTCCAAGAGACAGGCAATGACGACCCAATAAAGAGCTTTATAAAAAAGTGAAAATCTGCTGTCCACACTGAAGACATTATTCACGTGTCACATTGATGAAAGTGTATAGGCGCACATCCTGGTGTTGAACGTTTTCATTATACAAGATCGTTGCTAAGGAGTGAAATCAGTTTTAAAGAACAAAATCGGCTTGATGAATTCATATGACTGTTAGTGAAACGGGCCCTGGTCAGACAATGTTAGTGAAACGGGCCCTGATCAGACAATGTTAGTGAAACGTGCCCTGGTCAGACAATGTTAGTGAAATGGGCCATGGTCAGATAATGCTAGTGAAATGGGCCCTGGTCAGACAATGTTAGTGAAACGGGCCCTGGTCAGACAATGTTAGTGAAACGGGCCCCTGATCAGAAAATGTTAGTGAAACAGGCCCTGGTCAGACAATGTTAGTGAAATGGGCCTCTGATCAGAAAATTTTAGTGAAACAGGCCCTGGTCAGACAATGTTAGTGAAACGGGTCCCTGGTCAGACAATGTTAGTGAAACAGGCCCTGGTCAGACAATGTTATTGAAATGGGCCCTGGTCAGATAATGTTAGTGAAACGGGCCCCTGGTCAGACAATGTTAGTGAAACGGGCCCTGGTCAGACAATATTAGTGAAACGGGCCCTGGTCAGACAATGTTAGTGAAATGGGCCCTGGTCAGATAATGTTAGTGAAACGCGCCCCTGGTCAGACAATGTTAGTGAAATGGGTCCTTGGTCAGACAATGTTAGTGAAACGGGCCCTTGGTCAGACAATGTTAGTGAAACGGGCCCTGGTCAGGCAATGTTAGTGAAACGGGCCCTGGTCAGACAATGTTAGTGAAACGGGCACTTGGTCAGACAATGTTAGTGAAATGGGCCCTGGTCAGACAATGTCAGTGAAACGGGCCCCTGGTCAGACAATGTCAGTGAAACGGGCACTTGATCAGACAATGTTAGTGAAATGGGCCCTGGTCAGACAATGTCAGTGAAACGGGCCCCTGGACAAGTATAACACTTTTTCATATAAGCCTTTATCACATATAGATCTGTCAATTTTAGATTTTTAAACATATTCATGAAGCTTTTTATGGTTTTATCTAGTATAGTATCCCCCATTAAGTATTCATCAAAAACATCATTGATAATCAATGATGTTACTCTTTTTATTCTTTAGTTAGACCAAGGGCTGGGAAAGCATACAAAATAGGATTATTAAGATGATATGCCAGAGAATATTGGCACAACACAGGCTGGAAAATTTGCTTTGTGCAAACTTGAAATAAAAATTCAAAATTACAATTGAGTAGAGACTCGTTTGCTGGGTCAACCCAAGATTGGTATCAGAACTGTCTGCACATATCTGCTGACTGAACCAATACCATCTGCGTGTAGCACCATGGTGGCTAGAGCTTTGGACTCGCTTTGGGTTCGAATCCTGTGCGGTGGTGTCGAACCTTGGGCAAGTCCGTTCACTCTACGTTGCTCCAGTTCACTCAGCTGTATGTATGAGTACCTGGCTATAGACATTGGTGGATATTTGTGTACGAATAATCTTCGTGCATTAATTGAAGCGTGGCTGGATGCTTCCCAGAGAAGTCAAGATGGTGTTCAATAGAACAGGTCTGCTTTGAGCAGTCCCGAGGACTGGATACTGCACTCTATAAGAACTTATCTTTTTATCTCCTTATCATTGTGCGCTTCATATAGACTACATGGAAATTGTGCCAACTTATTTTGATAGTTTGAACCAGGTTTCACACACAATGTACCAGGCATACACTTAAAATAGAAACATATAAATTTATATATATATATATACATATATATATATACACACACATATATATATATGTACATATATATATATATACATATATGTTATGACCCAACCTTGTAGTCTCAACTTGACAATCATGTAATTTAAATTTGAATTGCACAGTTAAGTATAAAACAGTGTAAATAGAGGAAACAAATTGTCATATCTCATTGCCACATCGTTATATACACTGTATGTGGACATTCTTAATAATCAGTAGATAATATATTGCGTTTTAATTTCTATACTTCTGTAAATCAACACTGTAATTAGTATGTCAGATGTAACTGTAACTATTTGCTAGATTCTAAATTAAGTAAACTTATTTATTCTTTCAGATTTTGCCCTCAGTTATTGGTAACATAACTGAAATACTTGTGAAACCCTCACTGCATTGGAAATGATGCACTTGTGTTGTTATTATTTTTCGAAAGTGTTTAAGTGAGCCAAATGTAACTTGTTGGAAATAAAAATTTCAGGGTGGTTGCTACGAGAGCGACCAACAATGGTCTTAGTGGCAGTGTCCCTGACCCCTGTTTAGCTGAACTACAGCAACGTGACTGTCCATAGTTAGGATATTGTCAGTTCGTTATTCCGTACATTAAATCATTATTGTTCTATTTTTGTCACACATTTTAGCTAATAATACATGTATGTATTACCTGCTGTTTTTTTCAACACATATTATTTAATAATTGAGCTGTAGATATTGGTTTTGAAAATTGTACCGTTTTGTTTTAAAAGTCAGTCAGATAAACACTTCTGATTCCGATTGCATATTTGTAGTGAAGTATTAAGTATATAATGAAAATCGTGAAGATTTCAGAGGGTGACATTAATTAAGGTAGTACATTAATTAAAACAATTACTGTCTACTGTCAATATATTGATTCTATCAAGTTATCAATGGATACTTATCTCTCAACTGAACTTTGTATTAATTATTAATTTTCATCTCAAGAAGGACATAGTCCATTTAGGAGCCACATAACTTCAGCGACATTGTGTCATTTAACAAGATTTAACAAGATTGCCACCCAGAGAATTAACTCTAGGTGGCAGGTGGACAAGGAAGCCCTTTGGCTTATCGAGAGTCCGACCCTTTTATCTATATGTATCCTGCCCGTCTGAGGTATGTGTCGATTTTATTTTTAAACATATTCACGCTACTAGCACCCACACAATCAGCAGGTAATCTGTTCCATTCATTTACAGTCCTTTGTGAAAATGAAAACTTTCTTATATCCAATCTACTCTGCTCCTTTGCTAATGTAAGTTCATGTCCTCTAGTCCTTCTATCTTTCTTAACTGAGAAAAAAATATTTCTATCAATGTTTTCATAACCCTTCAATATTTTAAACACTTCTATCTGATCTCCTCTCAATCTCCTGGTCTCTAGTGTTGTTAAACCGCATTTTTTAGGCGTATTTCGTAACTAAGATCCCTCAGTTTTGGTATCATTTTAGTTGCTCTCCTCTGCACCCTTTCTAGCATATCTATGTCCTTCCTGCGATATGGCCTCCATGCTTGAATACAATATTCTAAATGAGGCCTAACTATTGTTTTATACAGCGGTATTATTAGCTCTTTTTCCTTATACGTTATGTTTCGCCTAATTAATCCAAGGATTTGATTTCCCTTTGAAGCTGCAATTCCGCACTGCTCTGAAACCTTCATATCAGCACTAATGGTTAACCCTAAGTCCTTTTCTTTTACAGTAGTACTTAGTACAGTACCTCCCATTGTATATTTTACCTCTTCGTTCCCATGTCTTGTGTGGAGGCATTTACATTTCCCAAAATTGAACAGCATTTGCCACTTTTCAGACCATTTGATCAACATGTCAAGATCATCTTGTAAATGCTGTCTATCTCCATCACTTTTAATCCTTCTAAACACTTTTGTATCATCCGCAAATTTCAACACCTTGCTTGTTATATCATCATCCAAATCGTTGATATATATTAAGAATAATATAGGACCTAATACTGATCCCTGTGGTACCCCACTCAATACCGATTTCCAGTTTGAAGCCTCCCCATCAACTACCCAGGTACTACACGTTGTCTTCTGTCAATCAGCCATTGTTCTATCCAGTTTATTATACCATTTCCTATGCCATGGGCCTTTAGTTTAAGCAGTAATCTTTGATGTGGTACTTTGTCGAAAGCTTTTTGAAAATCTAAGTAGACGATATCTACTGGTGATCCCTCATCTACCCACTTAGTGATGTCTTCTAAAAAACATAACATATTTGTTAAGCATGACCTCGCTTTAAAAAAACCATGTTGAGATGGGTTTATCAAGTTTTGTTTAACAAGTTTAACAACAATTTGTTGCATTTTTTGAATAAACTACTGTTAGATGCCATTCTATACATGACAAGTAACGAACACTTTCCGCGCTCACAGGCTATCCAGGGTAGTTAGTGGTTAACAATCCACTAAAGGGTCTTATTTCACATGCACAGTCTGCCGCCAATAACATCGATGGGCGATAGAAATAAGGTTCGGTTCAATGCACATCAAATAGCTCGTAGTTGTCAAAGTATATGCAGGTATTTCCAAAAGGTTTCGCAAGACATGGTGTGGTAAGGCACTGTCACTAATACACTGAAGATATGATTCACATCGCGATGATCACTGGGTTGTCATTTGTCACCTGGGGTTATGAAGGACATGACATGTGTCATTATTTCACCCTTACTGGCCTTACACATACCCCAGAGCACACCCCCTTGATCCCTGAGTACACCCCCTGGTCATTCAAGCTTGGGATGTCAAAAATAACAAAAGCTTGAGGTTGAAAATAGAGTGTCTATTCATATGCAACCATACAGAAAACTTTGGTGAAAATCAGTACTGAAGATGTCAGATTACAATCTTAATAGGCCAGACACCCACTCGGTCTATTGTTCAGTTTCGTACGAAAACTCTAGGGGCAACCTCATTTTGCTTTTGAATACTATACCATGACACCATGTACTCAAAACAAACAGTTCTTCGATTGGAACTTGCCTGTTTATTTTTAATTTACAAGCAAAGCATGCACTGTGGACATTCCGCAGACAACTTCAATTAATGCTATGTGATTCGGTTTATATGATATCACAGTAATATAAGCCAACAGGTGCCATGCACCAGAAGGTGGGGTTTGCAAGGGGAGCATTTTGTGTTTCGATAGTGGTAGAATGCGATAGTTATAATGTTGATATCCAGTAATTCACCACTAACAACATGGATTTGAAGATAAAAATTGAAATATATTGAGGTGCTCACAATATTATTTAAAGGTTTGAAGTTGGGTGTAGATGTGCTGCATATTGAACGGTTTACATACATGTGTTTATTTTAAAAGATAGATGTTTCTGTACAAATCAAAATTTTAAAACAGCAACCTGCAGCAATGGTTGTGTATAGAATAATACCGCATTGATGGTACCATACCACTTTCCAAAACAACTTAACATGTATAATAAACTCAAATTCATGATATTTGAACAATGTAATTAGGTCTCATCCACAACCCACAAACCTCCTTGAAAATGGGATACTTTCACATATATTTAAAATTGCATCACAAGTTATTTCAAACTGTTTGGTTGTTATTCGCACACGTCTAGATGCATGCATGTCTATTAATGCAGATACATTGTAAGTGAACCTTCTGTATTTATGTTATTCTTCATTTTTCATACTTTACAATCAGGTGCTCTCTTTTGACATGGTAGTAATACATAAGACACAACTTGTAAATTACTGCTTTATTTGAATTGTGCCCAATTTATTATATTTCTGTTAACTAAGTGTGTTAAGTTACTGAAGCAGTATGTGCTTAATTTATGTTAATATACATGTACAGTTTTTGCATAAAATTAAGGAGCATTGCTGAGATTTAAGTGACGCAATATACAATAGTTTGTTGAATTGTTGGCTTCTTACTAATCTCATTATTATGTGAAAGTGAAAGGTTGTTTTATATAAATTCTTCTAAATATTTCTCAAAACTACATTTAAACTTGAAGATGCCTTATGCACTGTCCCTGAATTCATTCCGAATTGTGTTAAAGTATTCAAAAGTCAAATGAGCGATGTTTTACATTGTGAAATATCATATTATGTATATTAAATTGATTGGTCAAGTGTAATAAATTGAATTTAATGTAACAATAAACCACAAATTTATGTAATTATTAAGTTTGGAGTTTGAGAATGGTTGCAAGTTGTTTGGGGCCGGCGAGAGGGGGCACAAAATAGAACCTATCAGTGTACCATCCTTGCAACAAATTCCATGTTTTATGAGCATGTTTATTTTATCCCACACACTTAACCAAACAAAATTGAGATTTATGTCAAAAGATACGTGTTTCAAGTTAAGTGAATTAAAATATAACCATTTTCCATGGACAAAAGTCACAAAGATCAGTTATACCCATTTTGAGTTGATCGATTAACTCAAAGCGTACTCCTTTAGTATATAAAATATGCATGTATGATATCTCAATTTTCAAAGTTAAAAACTTTAAAAAAATTGATGTTCTTAATAATCACCAAATATGAGAACTGTGTATAAATGCACTGATGGCCAACTCTCAGATTGCACGTCAATGAATAGAAAATATTTCTAAACACAATCTTAGAAGCCAAAATGAGCACCACCTGATATCCAACATATAGAAATAAAGAGCAAAACACAATTGATTCAGGATCAGTATTCTGGAATGCACTCATCCTTTGCTTGTACCCATTAACCAGTTCTACGAAAACTTAAACAATGTTTACTGTTAATATATTGAACTGACAGTTCAGTAATCATTTATATATAATTATAATGGTTACACTCTCTGTCCACTTGTCATTTACAATGTAAAGTTCATGTGTTACTTAGCACCATTTCCTGCATTAGCGTTCATGCATTAACCAGTGTATTAATGTTCATGAATGATTTAATCTGCAACTGTCCACTCAGTGTCAGAACCACTCACAAACAGACTGGCTGACGACTCAGTGTCAGAACCACTCACAAACAGACTGGCTGACGACTCAGTGTCAGAACCACTCACAAACAGACTGGCTGACGACTCAGTGTCAGAACCACTCACAAACAGACTGGCTGACGACTCAGTGTCAGAACCACTCACAAACAGACTGGCTGACCATTAAAGTAAGTGTCCCTAATGGACCGCCGTCTGGGTAAGTAAATGTCCCTAATGGACAACCATCTGGGTAAGTAAGTGTCCCTAATGGACAGCCATCTGGGTAAGTAAATGTCCCTAATGGACAGACATCTGGGTAAGTAAATGTCCCTAATGGACAGACATCTGGGTAAGTAAATGTCCCTAATGGACAGACATCTGGGTAAGTAAATGTCCCTAATGGACAGCCATCTGGGTAAGTCAGTGTCCCTAATGGACAGCCATCTGGGTAAGTAAGTGTCCCTAAAGGACAGCAATCTGGGTAAGTAAGTGTCCCTAATGGACAGCCATATAGGTAAGTAAGTGTCCCTAATGGACAGCCATCTGGGTAAGTAAGTGTCCCTAATGGACAGCCATCTGGGTAAGTAAGTGTCCCCAATGGACAGCCATCTTGATAAGTAAATGTCCCTAATGGACAGCCATCTGGGTAAGTGTCCCTAATGGACAGCCATCTGCATAAGTAAGTGTCCCTGACGGACTGCCATCTGGGTAAGTAAATGTCCCTAACGGACTGCCATCTGGGTAAGTAAGTGTCCCTAATGGATAGCCATCTGGGTAAGTAAGTGTCCCTAATGGACAGCCATCTGGCAGGAGTTTTTATGTACAAGTGGTGACAATTCTGTCTCATTTGTGCATTGTGCCCACTCAGTCCTCAGTCGTCAGTTTGTTTGATATCAGTTTTTATGGAAGATGTCGCAAGAATGCAAACGATACCTTGACAAACTGGATGGTGTGTGGGTGTGTGGGTGTGTGGGTGTGTGGGTGTGTGGGTGTGTGGGTGTGTGGGTGTGTGGGTGTGTGGATGTGTGGGTTTGTGGGTGTGTGGGTGTGTGGGTGTGTGGGTGTGTGGGTGTGTGGGTGTGTGGGTGTGTGGATGTGTGGGTTTGTGGGTGTGTGGGTGTGCGAGCATATGTGTCAGTGCATGCATGTGTGGTCAACTGGTAAACAAACCCGTTTTTCGTACCTTAGATTAAATAGTGTTTCAAAGAATTTATTCTTTAAATTAATTCAAAATTTGTTTGGTCTACACCTCTGAATACAGAACACTTGGTTTACAGGAACTATCCATATAATTACACCTACGGGGGTGATCTACCCTACTTAAATACACCCTCCCACACAAATACCTTTCTGTTTCATTCTGTGTCATCAAACACACACAAAGTCATTTAGTGTCAACACTCAACAACAATCTCAGCAGTAATTACTTTTTACACCAGACTATTTATGGCGCATCAGAGCAACCATGACTTCCCCTCAAGTTATGGGCGGCCATCATGGATCACTGCATGTTTTTATTGCATGACAATTGTGTGCACACACGTAGAAAACCAACTAAAATGGCCAGTTTGAGTGAAGAGACACACGTAAAAATGATATGTCATAGATCCTTTGCTGCAACTGGTCAGAAATATATTTTTAAAGATTCTCCTTAAAACTAGCTTACTTCTACTGTGGAAGTGGGGCTGGTTTCCTGAAGTGTTACGCAACTGGCAGTAACTTAGTGTCACGTGTTTGCATGAACTCCTACGTTCACTTATTTACAAACAACAACATCATTTATTAAAACAATCATCTTAGCGTTAAGAATGATCTTAGTTGCTTCATGAAACCAGCCCCTGTGTTTTAGGACACTTTTTATGAACATGTATTTGTTATTAATTTATCCATTTATTATATAATATAAATCTATAACTTTTATTACATTATAACCATTTCTTTAATATTTTAGAAACTGTCATGTATTTTAGTTACTAAATATATATAGTCTTTTGAATATCAATCTAATAATTCTTATTTTTACTGGCTTATATATTTTTCTAAATTTGTTTCTTATGATTCCTATGATTCCATTAACATTTTATAATGTGCATACACAGCTGTACTACGAATGCACTGGTCCAAGATAATATGGCGCTATTTAAATGTTAGTAGTAAAAATAATAATATACATGAATTGTCATGTGCAAAACAAAATGGTAGTTTGTACATCCACAGAAGTAATCTCAGCTAGGCCTGGGGCCTGTCTCCTTTCTACGTATTCACTTCAGTATTGCATGCATGGGCTATCGTCTTTATGCTCCGGCATAAAAGATGGTTATCAAATTGGCAATACATGCATTATCTGAAGTCCCGGCCTGCATATTTGGTGAGTAGCTTGGCTTGAACTGTTACTAAAGACTATATATTTGTTGGACTTTGCTCAGTTATCAGACCATCTCGTACTTTTTTTTAATCTACTTTCATTTTGATTTATTTTACATCCACTATTCAACACAACATATTTCATTCTGAATACACTTTACTTGGTCTTTGAAAGTTTGCATTAGGAGCACAGATACCTTGAAAGTGGCCCAGTATTGGCTGGCGGCATGAAGGGTAAAAACACGACACACAGCATCAATAACTACCACGATTTCAATGGTGAAACTTACAATCTTGGCAATCCTCGGTTCTTAGTACTTTATAAAAACATACAGGCATCGTTGCAACATCCGGTAGGTTTTTACTGTAATGTAAACAACATGTCAGCTTTGATCAAACATACACGCTGAATACTAGACATCTAACGGTATCGCAGCACGATATTAATGTCAACACATTTCTATTTTTAAAACTACTTCTAGGATAAAGCTTCAAATAACACCACCTGAAATCTAAAACATAATTGAAATAATATTAGTATCTGCTAGTTATTATAAATACACAATTTCTTAGACAAATTATATCTGAACTTCATGTCATGATATTTCTAACTGCATCATAAAATCCAACCAAATGACACGAGACACCAAGAACTGTTACTTAAACTACCGGTACATGCTCATGGTACATGCTCATGGTACATGCTCATGGTATAGTTTGTATGGCACAATCAACTGGGTAGAAAATGGCCAAAAAGAGACATCAAATGAGAAGGTCTAAATGGGGTGTTTCAGATTGGAAGTCAACACTGACTGGAGTATCAAAAGAATCAATATTAGGACCCATACTATTCTAAATAAGTGTCAATTACTTGGAAGATGAAATACGAACTAGAAATTGCACACAACGTGAAGGTGATGAAAAGAATTTACAATAATGATCTAGACAAATTAGTCAAAACATCTGAAAGATCTTAGATGGCTGATATTGAATTGTTTGAAATATAAATGCTTCCACGGAGGATTGGAAATATAGATGTAAGATATAGAGTGGGAGATGGCATTCTAGGGGCAACAATAAATGAAAAGACCAACAACTTTATACTTTCAGAACAGTACGTGGGACTGAACAGTACATGGGGCTGAACAGTACATGGGGCTGAACAGTACATGGGGCTGAACAGAATTAGAGATGAGGAGATAGTGTTTAATACGTAAAGAATGAAGACTGTATTAAACAAATTGATAGAACTATTTTTTTTATTTAAGCGAAGGAAAAAGAATTCAAAAAGATAAAGTACCGTTTAGTCAAAGAACCGTGCAGTTTGGTTGTGAGACAGAACTAATTTTTTTAGACTGATAAATGAATGGGAAAATCTCTCAAAAGCACTGTGAATATGTCCGAAAACAAATTTGACTGAAACCTTTGTGAAAGAACTGAAATGTCTGTTTACTGGTGAAAGGATAGGCTACACACACGTGACGGGTACTAGTTGATGGGGAGGCTTCAAACTGGAAATCAGTTTTGAGTGGGGTACCACAGGGATCAGTACTGGGACCTATATTATTCTTAATATATATCAACGATTTGGATGATGATATAACAAGCAAGATGTTGAAATTTGCTGATGATACAAAACTGTTTAGAAGGATTAAACGTGATGAAGATAGACAGCATTTACAAGATGATCTTGACACGTTGATCAAATGGTCTGAAAAGTGGCAAATGCTGTTCAATTTTGGGAAATGTAAATGCCTCCACACAGGACATGGGAACGAAGAGGTAAAATATACAATGGGGGGTACTGTACTAAGTACTACTGTAAAAGAAAAGGACATAGGGTTAACCATTAGTGCTGATATGAAGGTTTCATAGCAGTGCGGAATTGCAGCTTCAAAGGGAAATCAAATCCTTGGATTAATTAGGCGAAATATAGCGTATAAGGAAAAAGAGCTAATAATATTGCTGTACAAAACAATAGTTAGACCTCATTTAGAGTATTGTATTCAAGCGTGGAGGCCATATCGCAGGAAGGATATAGATATGCTAGAAAGAGTGCAGAGGAGAGCAACTAAAATGATACAAAAACTGAAGGATCTTAGTTACGAAATACGCCCCAAAAAATGCGGCTTAACAACACTAGAGATTGAGAGGAGATCAGATAGAAGTGTTTAAAATAATGAATGGTTATGAAAATATTGATAGAAATATTGTGTTCTCAGTTAAGAAAGATAGGACAAGAAGTTACATTAGCAAAGGAGCAGTGTAGATTAGATATAAGAAAGTTCTCATTTTCACAAAGGACTGTAAATGAATGGAACAGATTATCTGCTGATTGTGTGGGTGCTAGAGGCATGAATGTTTTAAAATAAAATCTACACATACCTCAGAAGGGTGGGATACACATAGATAAAAGGATCGGACTCTCGATAAGCCAAAGGGCTTCCTTGTCCACCTGCCACCTAGAGTTAATTCTCTGGGTGGCAATCTTGTTAAATCTTGTTACTCAATAAGGCATTAATGACTTCCTTGTTCACGTGGTATTTGAAGACAGTAATGTGGCTAAACATCATGTCCAGGAATGCTCTATTAATCCATGTGTATGCATGTACTTGATCTCATGGGATGGTTTCTGACTATTGTAACCACGGGGGTGCACTACCTTTAAATGTGGGTAGGGGTGTGCAGATGAAGGTCACATACCCCTACATTTGATAAGGGCATCCAATATCAAAAATATACCCTTGATCCAGGGACAAATTTATGCGATAGGTAACCGTGAATGCTGCGATAAAAACCTAGCCTTGTTCTAGGGAGAGTTCCTCGAAATGATACCCTTGTCTGGGGAGCATCTGTATAATGTTGGCCCTTGTTCTAGGGAGAACATGTGAAAAACAGACCTTTGATCTAGGGAGCCTCAGTAAAAAAAACGACCCTTGAAGTTGGCACATCCAAAGTACTGCTAGTATAGGCAGTGCCCCCCCCCCCCCCGGGATTGCAACATACATATATGGCACAGTCCACAAAACCACACCAAAAGAAGAGCTTTGTTACAGGCAGTCGGATCAGTTAAATATCTTCACTACATATACAAAATTATTATAAATAAGTACATCATATTCTATTAACGTGTGCTCCATATGTCCAAATCATCAAAACATGTAGAGCTGCAGGTCATGCGATAATTAAACATGGTTAACATAAATATTGACAGGTGACCTAAATGTGACATGTTAGCTTGCGTGTACATGTGCATGGAATTTTGCCACAGCCTAATGACATTTGCTTATATATTATATATATATCTGTCTATGATGTCATACATTAACGACAAGGCTTAAGAACAGGTTTTACCCGTATGCCACAACTATGTTTCCTGCGAGTTCCATTCTTATGTCACAATGCTCGTTACACTTATTTAATTACATGTCTATTTTTTAATTGTTAACTTGCTGTTTCCAAGAAACAAGAAACGACAACACATGGTTTATGAAACGGCAAATAACAACGCATGATCTGTTATTACCGACTCGTCGCGGCCGCCAGCGGGTTGCCGACCGTACATAATGACGTGTCAGTCGCCAAACAGAAAAAACAGTCGCATATGCGACCAATTCAATCGCAACTTAGAAGGATGTAGTTGGCTCCTTTGTATTTGTTTCTGATTTGTTTATTTTGTGAGTGTGTAGGAATGTTGGGGGAGAAAAGAATAAAAAGAGTATTTGAATGTTGAAAAGAGTATATGAATTGTTGATGCCACAAATTCAAATGCTACCTGGCAATAAACTGCCTGAATCTGAATGCAACTGGTGTAAATAAATGAATACATGGACACGAACCACCCCAGGTTACAGCCATTCTACTGAATCATACACACATTAGTCTATCTTATATATATATATATATAAATACTCCTACAGAACAAATCTAGTTCTAAAGCAGATTACATTTTCTGAGAGAAAATATTACATCTAACATTTGATCACATGCCACGTTTAAGAATTCTTGCTGATTAAACAGTTCCACTTTGCTACCTGGAAGTCCTACTTTAATACATTTGCTGACAATATAAAAGCTTCTGGTAATGAATGGAATACTAAAGGAACAGTTAATAAATCGATGACATTTTGTTGTTGACCCAATTGGCTACATGAGAGGCTATGTACCTATAAGAAGAGTATGGTCAATTTAATTGCCTTTCATGTTCAAGCTTCTCAAGTACGTATTAAAGTAATTAAGCCCAGACATGCTTTATGTTACCATGAAGTGTTGCGAAGACACGCAGTCCAAACCAGTAATTACCAGTGACATTGCCTTTATCCTATTGGCTTGAATATGGTCCTTCTTATGTATATTTGTAAGACACAGTCAACATGATACTGTACTAAGTACAGTACTTTTAGTATGTGGCAGATGTATCTGTGAGAAAATATAAACAATCACTGTACAAGTTATAACTTTTATGAAGAGTTAATTACAAAAAAATTACATAATTTCAGTGTCACACATAAAGAAAACTCAACTATTACACTACTATACCGGTAAACTATAATGCATTTGTGTTAACATTTTATAATACTGTTAGCCTCAGCACACTGTTAGTTTTCCCATTGGCAACCACATTAACGTTTTGTGATTACGAGAAAACCTGACCTACAAAATTTCTTAAACTTCTCACCTGCTGTTATTATCATCTCGTTGACATGCTGGTCGAGTTTAGTCAAAATCTAATATATCTAGCTCTCGTAAAATGCATCTATGTGTGACACCCATCAATATTTATGAATGGATGCAGGCAGTAATCCGGCTAAAGGGTCAACTATCCAAATTACTGCCAAATACCCTACCGCTTAGTAAAATCAGCTAAAAATGCAAAATTTTACTGTCAACAGCTTCTACAATCACACCGGAAAATCTGACTACTCAAATGCACTTATGTCAGAGCAGGTGAATTAAAAAAAAAAAAGCATTTCTCAAAAATACATTGCACTTTTTTCTAACAGTCTAACAGTGTCCTGACCTCAAATTGACATGGTGATTTTGGAGAAAAATGTTGAAAACAACACACATTGTAGGCACCCATGTTACAAGCACTCTGCAATTTTATTTTTGGTAATCCCTCCATGTGTTTGTGTTTTATGCACATTTTAAAGGTGCCACCAAACTTGCCAATGCACCAGAAAAATCAGCAATTCGCTGTTGGACAATTTCTAATCCAGCACAACGTTCTCAGGTGGCACTATGAACTCCTGATACAGTTTTCTAGAAAGTCCAATATGTGTTTTATAAGAACATTCAATACCGCCAGTTGTTACGTTACATTCACATTTATATTGATTTTTTACCTTGTGCCCTATTTACAAAGGTAAACATCAACAAAAAGTCACCTTAGGGTGTGAATTCCTCAAAGGCCAGACATCTCAAGCAGTTCAATTACATAATATTACACAGCTCAATTAGCAGACATTCAGAAAACAATGCCACTTGCTTGATTGGCCAGAAGGTCCAGTCAGTAGACAGATCTGATAACAGGCTCAGGCTATAACCAAATACAGCTAATCACTCTCCTCAGACTTCATTAGGGTTGATGACAACATCTTCATGTGTGTTTAATTAGCTGAAGTAAACAAAAAACGATTGATGAATCACCCTGCTGCAATGTCATTGGTTCATTGTCATACAGATTTTCAAACTGAGGCTTAACTAGTAGCATACACACCCCACCCCCCCTTATAAGACATGTGTTCCGTCACTGTGTTTTGGACTTGCAGACTGATGAGAAGTCTGTAATATCCCAAAATGGGCCAAGAGGCCCTGAAGTCCTTTGGACTAATATGTCAATATGTGACACCGGCTGACCAAATGAGTCGGAAAAGTCGGGATAAGTCGGAAAAATTGTAACATTGTTTTCTTACATTCTTGTAAAGGTTGGGTATGGTGCTTTACATGGTTTCAAAAATTATGACGGCTACAAAAATTGGCGAAGTTATGGAGCAATGAACATGGTAGGGGTCAAAAAGTGAAAATGAAAAAAAACCGGCTGTTGAAGTTTTATATTATATATGCAAATGGATTGCATGGAAATATTACATGCATGACATTCAAATGTGGCACACAGTATGTATGTTATGTTGCAATGATACACTGGAAGTACAAATGTGCTGCTACAAAGACTTAGCAAGTTATGCCAGATTATGTCTTTATGTGTAAAACTAAGAGGACAGATTATTTGAGAGCAAAAGGTAGACTAAAGAAAATTAAAAATGACGAAGCTAATGCAGAGTTAAGAGAATTGGCTAGTGGGTATAAATGCTTTATAAAACAAATATCAAAATGCTACCATAAACAGTTACATGAAAACTTGCGCAACCTAAAACATAGCAAGCCTGCAGAATACTGGGATATACTTGATACAGCAAGTAACAGCAGTGAAAAATGTGGAAATATTTCACTGGATAAGTTTATGAACCACTTTGAAAAACTCGGTGAAAAACCTGAAAGTGAAACTGCAGCTAGTGAGATCCAAGAAAGATTTCCAAGTCAAACGAACACATAGACAGACCATTCACGAAAAATGAGGTACTAATGCAAATCAAAGAACTCAAAAACAAAAAGGCATGTGGTATTGATAATGTTATAACTGAATACTTTAAAAAAACAGGGCCAGGCTGTGTCAGCCTTCTTCTCATGTGACGTAGAGGTACAACAAGGCGAAAACTTGTCTCCTTTGTTATTTGCTATTTACCTGAATGTTGAACACTGTTAGTCATAATTATAAGGGAGCTGGCAGCTGGTCAAATACAGATTTCTTGTGTATAGCAGAACTATGTCAACTCTTCTAATGGTTGACATTTAGTTGTTTCAGATGTCTACAACTACATTGTGAATCTGTAATTATTAGTCTATATTGATACAATTGATTTACATAGTACCATGTCTACACAAGGCATGGCAAGTGTAAACAGAACAATAGAATGCATTTTATATCAATAAAGTGTAGGATATTTCACTCTATAGTTGTCCAGAATATTAATTTTCTGTTTGTCACCTACATGTGACAATACATCTTTAACCAGTAGACACCACAGTCACACCATTTTATAATAATTTAATTAACATCAAAATAAACACAACTTGCAATTACACTGGGAAATCTGACTACTCAAATGCACTTATGTCAGAGCAGGTGAAATTTGTAAAAAAGCATTTCTCAAAAATACAATGCATTTTTTTCGTCTATAACCAAGCAGGAAGTCTAACTGTGTCCTGACCTCTGTTGTCCCTTATTCATTTTACAATACTGTTAGCAAGTCCCTTATTGAATGGAACCACTATTCCACATTAAAATGTAAATGCAACTATATTTTATAAAAATGCACCATAATTGAACATGTGATAAATAGTTTCAATTAAAGAAACTTTTTCCCGTATCTAAAGAGCTCTTTAAGTAGGTGCTAGCAGCTATCCAACAAATCAAATGCCTGCTCCTTAGTATGCATGGACGACAGTGCTGAGGCTAAGGCACTCACAAAAATCGTAGATGACATACATAGCAATGTGGATTGATGTCACAAGGCTAATTCTGACCAATGAGCATGTGTGTAACTACAAAAGCTGGCAAAAACTGGCTGGACTTGAGCCAAAAGTATGGAAACATCAAAAAACTTATTAACTGGCCTTGTTGAAATCTGCGTACCTCAAAGTATGTTTTAGGGTAAAAGCAACAACAGTTTCACTATAATAAGGATGACCAATTGTTAAAAAAATTGGTTAAACTCAAAACATGGTTAATTTTGTCTACGCCACCCTGCTTGTGTTTTTCAGAAGAAACACCAAAGCTGTTGGTTCATTCTACCTCTCACCCTGGTGTCTATGCCAGGGGAAGTGAAAGGGCCCAGGGGGTAAATGTGTGTGTATTAACTCATAGAACTGGCATCTCAATATGTATACGCCCAATAGCACCAATATCCTGACATTTACAAGGCCTGTACCAAAGCACCAATTACTGAACTAGAAGTGAAATGGCTTCGCAGACTGAATTAGCATCATTACCACGAATCGCAGGATGATCTCGTTTGCATGAATGACTCAATGAACTGACAGGAAAGATGAAATGGCTTCAATAAACCAACCATTTAAGTTATCAAATCTCAACATACCCAAATATATGTCTTTCATGTGAGATTCTCCAATACCTCTAAACAAGCTAGCTACTTGCAGAGCTTGGAATAGAGGCAGGCACTTATTCACAGAACACGTCGCTGTAAATCAACCAGTCTAGAATGTGTCTTTCTTCACCAGACATAGTTCCATGTTAGCCATCTGCTTACCGGTACTACTAACAGCTCGGAATAACACTGCCAGTTATACATTATCAGGTTCTCTTTAGTTGATGTGTACTTTCTAGTTTCTACCAATCCATAAAATAGTATACAAAAGCAAAATATGAGTCTGTCTGTCTCTCTGTCTGCCTGTAGTTACCCCATCCATTAATACCCCATTAATAATGATAGAAACCTACTCATTTATGAGACAAACTGATAAATTGATTTTGTTCAATGCCTACAATACAGCAAACTAGAGCACTGAGTATCACCATATTTTTTTTCAATGCAAGTTCCAAGCGAGTAGTTTGAGTTGCACCTATCTAACCAATGGACATTTTTTATTTTGTTTAATATATATATATTTCATAAATAGACATTTCTGGGAAAAAATTTAAATGTGGAGCCTCATTACACACGGTATTCTTTGTACTGGTCAACAAATAAGTTGTTTAGGCAATCAACATAAAAAAGAACAAAATACTATGATTTACTTAATAAACATGTAGCCTGAGGGTGTCGGAGTGCAGGTGCACTCAGAATGAGCAAAAGATAACAGATTTGCTGAACATTACTTCACTGACGCAGTCATTTGCAGACAAAAAAATGACCAAAGAGGGACCAGTGGGACCCGTGTCTTTGACTAAGAATTATGTTTTGACGTTCACCTTCTCTCCATGCTTCTCTCCATGCTTCTCTCCATGCTTCTCTCCATGCTCGTCTCATTAGTATTTAGTCTTGAAATCAGCATTCGAAAGTGACCAGATTTGAGCAGCGCTTGCTGCCGGCAGACATGCCAATTTCATCATCTATAACCTGTTTTTCTCTGGGAATCCTTCTTTGAAAAGTTATTTCCTAGCATGTATGTAGTATATCCAGTTGGCATGCAATGCATTAAATTTGGCTATTGTAATTTTGTGCATGCATTTTGTAGCTTTTTTCTGGGAGCTACGCTGCATCGCCTATTGAATTATTGCGTGCAGCAGTGCCTGGCAATTCGCGACTCAAACCACTGGCTGCTAGATAGTGATGGCGCCTCCCAGTGTCGATGATGACCAAGTTTGAAAAATTACTTAAGATATACCGTGGTACTGTACTCATCAAATCATGGTGATATGTATATTAAATGGTATGTTCTTGTGATTTTGTTCGGGTGTTTCATTCCCCTTTGACGGCACTTGTGGGAAGAATCCAGACCCACCTAAATTTTGTCAGTATGACTTCAGTTTTGCCTAACTTTGATACCTCAGAGCATTTGTTCCATCATTCAACATCATCCCAGGCATATTTACATTACGAAAATATTGTCGCAGTGCACTTTTGAAGCCCAAATAACGACCCGGTTTGCACTAGTCTGCACCGCTGCGGTCGTGCATTACCACACAGCACTCATAAAAGGAGCGATATAGCAGCACATGTTCATGCAAACTAGGGTGCTATTTACGCTAAGACGCAATATTCTTAAACGTAAATATGCCCGGTATGACTAAAAGGCGCACGACCACGCACAGGCCAAAAAGTACGTAGTGCTGGTAACCAAGCGGGCTGTTGGTGGCACGTAGGAGGTATGTGTGTGCAGCTCGATAAAATTTCACATATGTTCTTCACATTGGATTAACAAAATTCGCAACTTTTATCATCGCTTGTGGTAACTCATCGGTTCCATTCGCCAGGTGGCGCTACCGTGCCAAGACTAAATGCTCGTCCGGAAGATCGGATAAAATGCCTAAATTGTGTAACTCCTGGGTGAAATACAGACTCAAAATTTGTAATAATGCACATATAAACCATATATATATATACCATCAACGGCCAAACTATCTACCAACACATTATATTATATTGTCGTGCGTGGTCGTTCGTCAACTTTATTGTCATGCGTCTTTTAGTCAAACCCAATATGCCTGGTATAATGTTGAATAGGGGCTAATGTAATGGAACTAACGCTCTGAGGTATCAAAGTTAGGCATAACTCAAGTTATACCGGTGAAATCGAGGTGGGTCTGGATACTACATAAGTGCCCCTTTGACTATAGTGGCTATTTGTGCCTATACCGCCCCGCCAATCTTGGAATTCGTCAGATCGATTGGCATTGCCATGCATGCGCACAGTTCGAACTGTCGATAAATATTAGAGCTGGCACAAGAGGCAGAATTATGAGTATAGCATAGAAGCCAGGAGAGGACATGTAAGAACCTGTAAATGCGTACTAAATAAATTTATATTAAACACTAATCATTCTAATATAATGCCAGTCAATGGCAGATGGAATTTAACATATCTAAATGTGTGCATCTCCCAATAACAAACAAAACCAAACCCAGACTACATTCATATTCACTCTTTGGCTTACCACTCTCTACCGCCACTAGCCACACATATCTTGGAATAAAATTAGATTATAAACTAACCTGGGCTAACCATATCACTGACATAGCTTCCAAATCTTCAAAAGTCCTAGGCATGATCAAAAGAACCCTCGGACCATGCAAACCTGAAGTAAATGAAACAGCCTATAACATGTTAATCCGACCAAAACTCGAGTATGCCTCTCCCGTATGGAACCCACACAATAGCCACCCTTGCCCTTGGATGGTCAACTCTTGAACGACGACGCATTATCAAACAAGCCATGACATTTTACAAAATATTAAATAACATAATCAACATCACACCCCCACCAGGTCTACTAACACAGTCAAAAAACCGTGGCCACTACGTAGCCCCTAGGTGCCGCATCAATGCAGCAGTGTTCTCTTTCTACCCCCGAGCAGTTCGAATCTGGAATATGATTCCACCACCGATTATTGAACTAGAAAGCCCCAGCGATCATGAACCTCCCTTTCACCACACCCAATCATCTAAAGTGCCTATAAAATAAACAAACAAACTACCCACAACGCATGCGCACAAACAAGCACCATACAACTCCTGCGTTAGCTCAAGTTTGGGCTGTTTGGAGTAAATCACCTAAGACCTAAGACCAGTAATGGCAGTGGACACGGGACAGTGAGAGGCACTTTCTTTTAATATCGCCCACCAAGAGCCATGTGTTCAAACGAACTGGTGCATGATTTACCTTTTTGTTGACATCATCAGATATGTGATAAAAGAAGCAACAGATGCCGCACATTACAACTGTTTGGAATAGATCATGTCATATATAAAATTAATAAATACAAAGTAAAAGTCGTCCTTATTTCGTTGTTGTTATGGACGCATAACATGGCAAAATGCTGTCTATTTATTTGTTATTTTATTTATGCCCTGGTTTGTCTATATTCACTAGATGGCGTGACTGTTTCTTCTCACATTTATTCTTCTTTCTTTTTAAGGCAAGTTCTTATATAGCGCAGCATCCAGTCCTTAGGACTGGTAAAAAAAAAAAATATTGTGGTTAACCCAATACTGGACAATATCCCACAGTGGGAGATGTTTGCTGGCTAACAATTAGGATAAAATGGGATAAAAACTAATTAAAAGCGGTGGGGGGTAGGCACCCTGCTAAAAAATACTACCTTTTACTAAAGTAAATTTACTATAGTTTACTATAGTAAATACTATAGTAAACTACAGTGTTTTTTTCTGATTTACTATGGTGAAAGCATGGTAAAATGCAATATACTATGGTTTACTATAATTCACTATGATTTACTATGGATGTATCATGGTTTACCATAATAAAATGTAGTACATTTTTAGCAAGGCGATAGCCGGGGGTTACGTATTTAGAGGTAGGGGGTATTTAGAGGGAGGGGTTGCCCGGAGCAATCCTTCAAGGATGGTTATGAAGGCAGCTGGAGAGTCTGCGAGGGGGTGACAGAGAGAAACAAGGGAGGGTGACAGAAGGAAACAAGGAGTAGATATGTGTCGGTTCTGGAGTGGGGGATGAGGAGTTTGGAAGGCTAGCCTCGTATGAGACGGGTGATGTTGTTTTCCCTCTGGTTTATGTCAGCAAGATTGTTTTGTACATTATGGTGGCCTTGCTGATGATAAGTCAAGCTTTGAGAGGTTGGAGACCAGGTTCTGTGACAAAGGCCGGTGCACGTACTGCTGGTTTGTCGGAAGTCATAGGAGAGGCGACGTGCTGAGCATCGCTAGACACGTTCTACGAAGTTTTGATACTCTTTGCGCTTAATTAGACATACAATAATTTGTTTACAAAAGTACTTGTATAATTATTCCATACACATTTGTTTAGAGTACATTGTAGTAACAATCATTCTTTAATTTGGACCCTAACATTCTCTAAATGCTGTAAAAAGTGGAAATCGTATATAATCATTCAATAAATCAATCTTTATTTCAGACAAAAAAGTGTACAAGCAATATGCATTACGTCAATAGTAATTATTTTTTTATACCTTTTTACTATATAATGGTGAAAGACTGGTAAACTTTTGTGGCATGAACAATCGTGTCATTGGAGGGACTCTTTTCCAACACCCTGACATCCACAAACTAACTTGGTACTCAACAAACCAAACCAAAGTGACCATCACCTGGCCACAGCATACACTACATCATCAAATCAAGCTTATGTCGTGAATTTTCTTCTCAAACATAACTTGATAAACCCATCTGAACATGGGTTTCTTCATATCTTCAGTTGTATTGTATTTTTCGCATTTTAATATTGTTACATATGCAAGTATATACAGGTATATGTGTGCATATATTTACATAATTTGTATTTGTTTAATTGCTGTTGGGAAAATAAAAGTATCCTTATCCTTATCGCTAAGTGGGTAGATGATGGATCACCAGTAGATATCGTCTACTTAGATTTTTAGAAAGCTTTCGACAAAGTGCCACATCAAAGATTAAGTGCTCTTGCCGCACTTGGTGATTTCGGGTGGAATTCCATCGCTTCCAGGTACTTTTCCACTGGAGAGGTTGTCAATAGCCTTGCTGAATTCGTCGACGGTTGGTTCCTCGTCCAGCTCTGTTGAATGGGCAGACATCCTATGCCATCCATGGCTGAGCTGGTGACAGCATTCTCTCTGGAGTATAGTTCTGAGAAGTACTCTACCCACCTCTCCATTAGCTTTTTCCTGTCCTGGATGGGCTCGCCTGTGGAGGACCTCAAGGGGCTGTCTTGCTCTGAGTAGGACCTGTGGCTTTCTTGGTGCTGTCATACATGGCCCCAGTGTTGCCTGTATCAGCTGACCTCTGGATGTCCTAGCAGTCTGCTGGACTTTGCTTCTGCATGGCTGTTCGGAGTACTTGGAGGGTTCCTTGGCTGGGTGAGCGCTTGTGTTTTTCAAGGGCTGCACACTTGGCCTCGATAACTAGAGTCATCACATTGCAGTTAGTCTCGAACCAACCATTTGTTTTCCTTGACTTCTTCTAGAAATAAAGAGATAGAGAGAGAGAGAGAGAGAGAGAGAGAGAGAGAGAGAGAGAGAGAGAGAGAGAGAGAGAGAGAGAGAGAGAGAGAGAGAGAGAGAGAGAGATTGGGGGGGGGGGGGGGGCAGACAGACAGAGAGAGACAGGCAGACAAATAGACAGAGAGACAGACAGAGAGAAACAGAGAGAAAGAGAGAGAGGGGGGGGGGGAGAGAGACAGACAGACAGACAGACAGAGAGACAGAGAGACAGAGAGACAGAGAGACAGAGAGAGAGATAGACAGAGAGACAGAGAGACAGGGAGACAGGGAGACAGGGAGACAGGGAGACAGGGAGACAGGGAGACAGGGAGAGAGAGAGAGAGAGAGAGAGAGAGAGAGAGAGAGAGACAGACAGACAGACAGACAGACAGACAGACAGAGACAGGGAGACAGTGACATAGAGACAGACAGACGGACAGACAGAGAGACAGAGAGACAGAGACAGGGAGACAGTGACATAGAGACAGACAGACGGACAGACAGAGAGACAGAGAGACAGAGAGACAGACAGAGAGACAGACAGACAGACAGACAGAGAGACAGAGAGACAGAGATGGGGCGGAGTGCTGGAGAATGACGGAGCAGGACCTAAACCAGACTGTCCACTTTCCACATGAACTGTCTCAGGAAAATCCTCAGAATCTTCATATCCAAACAGGAATTGCTTGCCCAATGCCAGCAAGAGGATTGGGCATGTCCTTCGTATATATACAGACGCCATCACAAAAAAGCTGTCTGGTTGGCGCCAGAAGGAAGCGGAAATGTGGACGCCCAAAGACAACATGGAGGAGAACAGTGGAGGCGGAGCTGGGGGAAATAAATCACAACTGGGACACCATACAGCGATTGAGCGGAGACAGACAGAGGCGGAGGAATTGTGTCGCTGCCCTAAACGCCAGAGGGCGTAACGGGTAGTAAGCTAAGCTATTTAATGCTCATATTTAAGACCACAGTCATGGTACCTATGTAAAATTAATATGTGTTCACCGCTGCTGGACTATCAGAACTTGATATCTACAAGTCTTCGATGTCCTATTATCATGATGGCACACATATTCCGTACAGTTAAATGAGTTGATGAATCAAACGTGCACCAGGCCCGTAGGCTAGGGGTGCGATGATTGCGTATAACAAAAAAATGGCCATCTCTAGCAACATGGCAGTCATCCGGGGCACGATGGGCACCTACTTTGGTAAGCAAAAAACACTAGGACCCTGTGATTTGAAGTATTTAATTAACCTTTCTAATAATGTACAAACAATAATGTATTTGTCAGTTCAACGCGTCGTCTCAGTTTCCTATGGGTACTACCCATTAAACAACTTTTTACGGCATTTTTATTTAAAATAGTATAACATATTTTGTTTGTTGCGATCGTATTCTAATAATCAATAACTGCATGTTGCTCCACCTTGCTATGTAAACATTCTTATATTCGAGTCAGTTTAATAAAAACAATGGGAAGTTAATTGTATTAATAGCTTGCACACACACACGCACGCACGCACGCACGCACGCACGCACGCACGCACGCACGCACGCACGCACGCACGCACGCACGCACGCACGCACGCACGCACGCACGCACGCACACGCTTGCACACAATTACGTGTGCGAAAGTTGAGTTCGGATGGTTTATGACAACATGTCGTATAGGAGAATCAGTCTGCATCTTTGTCTACATGAAAGAACGGCACTGTGTCATAACTCCTTTGGTTTTGATATTTCCCCGTGTTTGTTGCTTGTAGCGCAATTGCATGATAGCAGAGTAACATAATGCAGGCCCGTGTGCTGGGAATGTGATTGGTGAGCATGTGGTGTTGTTGCAAGTTTTTTTGGGATCCTCCAGGGGCCTGTTGGAAGTTTCAAAAGGGGGCTGGTCCAGTTGGAGGTCTCGAGGGAGGGGTACAGTTGCAGGTTTACTGGAGCGTTCAGGGTGTAGTTGGAGGTCTCGAGAGAGGGGTACAGTTGCAGGTTTACTGGAGCATTCAGGATACAGATGGAGGTCTCGAGAGAGGGATACAGCTGCAGGTTTACTGGAGCGTTCAGGTTCCAGTTGGAGGTCTCGAGAGAGGGGTACAGTTGCAGGTTTACTGGAGCGTTCAGGGTGCAGTTGGAGGTCTCGAGGGAGGGGTACAGTTGCAGGTTTACTGGAGCGTTCAGGGTACGGTTGGAGGTCTCGAGGGAGGGGTACAATGCAGGTTTACTGGAGCGTTCAGGGTGTAGTTGGAGGTCTCGAGAGAGGGGTACAGTTGCAGGTTTACTGGAGTGTTCAGGGTACAGATGGAGGTCTCGAGAGAGGGGTACAGTTGCAGGTTTACTGGTGCGTTCAGTGTACAGTTCGAGGTCTCGAGAGAGGGGTACATTTGCTGGTTTACTATAGCATTCAGTGTGCAGTTGGAGGTCTCGAGAGAGGGGTACAGTTACAGGTTTACTGGAGCGTTCAGGGTACAGTTGGTGGTCTCGAGAGAGGGGTACAGTTGCTGGTTTACTGGAGCGTTCAGGGTGCAGTTGGAGGTCTCGAGAGAGGGGTACAGTTGCAGGTTTATTGGAGCGTTCAGGGTGCAGTTGGAGGTCTCGAGGGAGGGGTACAGTTGCTGGTTTATTGCAGCGTTCAGTGTCCTGTTGGAGGTCTCGAGAGAGGGGTACAGTTGCAGGTTTAGTGGAGCGTTCATGATGCAGTTGGAGGTCTCGAGAGAGGGGTACAGTTGCAGGTTTATTGGAGCATTCAGGGTACAGTTGGAGGTCTCGGGGGAGAGGTACTGTTGCAGGGTTACTGGAGCGTTCAGGGTACAGTTGGAGGTCTGGAGAGAGCGATACAGTAGCAGGTTTACTGGAGCTTTCAGGGTGCAGTTGGAGGTCTCGAGAGAGGGGTACAGTTGCTGGTTTACTGGAGCGTTCAGGGTGCAGTTGGAGGTCTCAAGAGAGGGGTACAGTTGCAGTTTTACTGGAGCGTTCAGGGTGCACTTGGAGGTCTCGAGAGAGGGGTACAGTTGCGTTTTTTTTAGAGCGTTCAGTTTCAGTTGGAGGTCTCGAGAGAGGGGTACAGTTGCTGGTTTATTGGAGCGTTCAGGTTACAGTTGGATGTCTCGAGAGAGGGTTACAGTTGCAGGTTTACTGGAGCGTTCATTTTACAGTTGGAGGTATCGAGAGAGGGGTAAAGTTGCTGGTTTACTGGAGCGTTCAGTGTGCAGTTGGAGGTCTCGAGAGAGGGGTACAGTTGCAGGTTTACTGGAGCGTTCAGGGTCCAGTTGGAGGTCTCGAGAGACGGGTACAGTTGCTGGTTTACTGGAGCGTTCAGGGTGCAGTTGGAGGTCTCGAGAGAGGGATACAGTTGCAGGTTTACTGGAGCGTTCAGGGTCCAGTTGGAGGTCTCGAGACAAGGGTACAGTTGCTGGTTTACTGGAGCCTTCAGGGTGCAGTTGGAGGTCTCGAGATAGGGGTACAGTTGCAGGTTTACTGGAGCGTTCAGGGTAAAGTTCGAGGTCTCGAGAGAGGGGTACATTTGCTGGTTTACTGGAGCGTTCAGTGTGCAGTTGGAGGTCTCGAGAGAGGGGTACAGTTGCAGGTTTACTGGAGCGTTCAGGGTGCAGTTGGAGGTCTCGAGAGAGGGGTACAGTTACAGGTTTACTGGAGCGTTCAGGGTACAGTTGGTGGTCTCGAGAGAGGGGTAATGTTGCAGGTTTACTGGAGCGTTCAGGGTACAGTTGGTGGTCTCGAGAGAGGGGTACAGTTGCTGGTTTACTGGAGCGTTCAGGGTGCAGTTGGAGGTCTCGAGAGAGGGGTACAGTTGCAGGTTTACTGGAGCGTTCAGGGTGCAGTTGGAGGTCTCGAGAGAGGGGTACAGATGCAGGTTTACTGGATCGTTCAGGGTGCAGTTGGAGGACTCGAGAGAGGGGTACAATTGCTAGTTTACTGGAGCGTTCAGAGTCCAGTTGGAGGTCTCGAGAGAGGGTTACAGTTGCAGGTTTATTGGAGCGTTTAGGGTACAGTTGGAGGTCTCGAGAGAGGGGTACAGTTGCAGGTATACAGGAGCGTTCATTGTACATTTGGAGGTCTCGAGAGAGGGGTACAGTTGCAGGTTTTTTGGAGCGTTCAGAGTCCAGTTGGAGGTCTCAAGAGAGGGGTACAGTTGCAGTTTTACTGGAGCGTTCAGGGTACAGTTGGAGGTCTCGAGAGAGGGGTACAGTTGCAGGTTTACTGGAGCGTTTATGGTACAGTTGGAGATCTCGAGAGAGGGGTACAGTTGCTGGTTTACTGGAGCGTTCAGGGTGCAGTTGGAGGTCTCGTGGAAGGGGTACAGTTGCTGGTTTATTGGAGCGTTCAGGGTCCAGTTGCAGGTCTCGAGAGAGGGGTACAGTTGCAGGTTTAGTGGAGCGTTCAGGGTGCAGTTGGAGGTCTCGAGAGAGGGATACAGTTGCTGGTTTATTGGAGCGTTCAGGGTGCAGTTGGAGGTCTCAAGGGAGGGGTACAGTTGCTGATTTATTGGAGCGTTCAGGGTCCAGTTGGAGGTCTCAAGAGAGGGGTACAGTTGCAGGTTTACTGGAGCGTTCAGGGTACAGTTGGAGGTCTCGAGAGAGGGGTACAGTTGCTGCTTTACTGGAACGTTTAGGGTACAGTTGGAGGTCTCGAGAGAGGGGTACAGTTGCTGGTTTACTGGAGCGTTCAGGGTCCAGTTGGAGGTCTCGAGAGAGGGTACAGTTGCTGCTTTACTGGAACGTTTAGGGTACAGTTGGAGGTCTCGAGAGAGGGGTACAGTTGCTGGTTTACTGGAGCGTTCAGGGTGTAGTTGGAGGTCTCGAGAGAGGGGTACAGTTGCTGGTTTACTGGAGCGTTTAGGGTACAGTTGGATGTCTCGAGAGAGGGGTACAGTTGCTGGTTTACTGGAGCGTTTATGGTACAGTTGGAGATCTCGAGAGAGGGGTACAGTTGCTGGTTTACTGGAGCGTTCAGGGTGCAGTTGGAGGTCTCGTGGAAGGGGTACAGTTGCTGGTTTATTGGAGCGTTCAGGGTCCAGTTGCAGGTCTCGAGAGAGGGGTACAGTTGCAGGTTTAGTGGAGCGTTCAGGGTGCAGTTGGAGGTCTCGAGAGAGGGATACAGTTGCTGGTTTATTGGAGCGTTCAGGGTGCAGTTGGAGGTCTCAAGGGAGGGGTACAGTTGCAGGTTTACTGGAGCGTTCAGGGTACAGTTGGAGGTCTCGAGAGAGGGGTACAGTTGCTGCTTTACTGGAACGTTTAGGGTACAGTTGGAGGTCTCGTGGAAGGGGTACAGTTGCTGGTTTATTGGAGCGTTCAGGGTCCAGTTGCAGGTCTCGAGAGAGGGGTACAGTTGCAGGTTTAGTGGAGCGTTCAGGGTGCAGTTGGAGGTCTCGAGAGAGGGATACAGTTGCTGGTTTATTGGAGCGTTCAGGGTGCAGTTGGAGGTCTCAAGGGAGGGGTACAGTTGCAGGTTTACTGGAGCGTTCAGGGTACAGTTGGAGGTCTCGAGAGAGGGGTACAGTTGCTGCTTTACTGGAACGTTTAGGGTACAGTTGGAGGTCTCGAGAGAGGGGTACAGTTGCAGGTTTACTGGAGCGTTCAGGGTCCAATTGGAGGTCTCGAGAGAGGGGTACAGTTGCTGCTTTACTGGAACGTTTAGGGTACAGTTGGAGGTCTCGAGAGAGTGTTACAGTTGCTGGTTTACTGGAGCGTTCAGGGTGTAGTTGGAGGTCTCGAGAGAGGGTACAGTTGGATGTCTCGAGAGAGGGGTACAGTTGCAGGTTTACTGGAGAGTTCAGTGTACAGTTGGAGGTCTCGAGAGAGGGGTACAGTTGCAGGTTTACTGGAGCGTTCAGGGTGCAGTTGGAGGTCTCGAGAGAGGGTACAGTTGCTGGTTTACTGGAGCGTTCAGGGTGCAGTTGGAGGTCTCGAGAGAGGGGTACAGTTGCAGGTTTACTGGAGCGTTCAGGGTGCAGTAGGAGGGCTCGAGAGAGGGGTGCAGTTGCAAGTTTACTGGAGCGTTCACGGTGCAGTCGGAGGTCTCGAGAGAGGGATACAGTTGCAGGTTTACTGGAGCGTTCAGGGTCCAGTTGGAGGTCTCGAAGGAGGGGTACAGTTGCAGGTTTACTGGAGCGTTCAGGGTGCAGTTGGAGGTCTCGAGAGAGGGGTACAGATGCAGGTTTACTGGATCGTTCAGGGTGCAGTTGGAGGACTCGAGAGAGGGGTACAATTGCTAGTTTACTGGAGCGTTCAGAGTCCAGTTGGAGGTCTCGAGAGAGGGTTACAGTTGCAGGTTTATTGGAGCGTTTAGGGTACAGTTGGAGGTCTCGAGAGAGGGGTACAGTTGCAGGTTTACAGGAGCGTTCATTGTACATTTGGAGGTCTCGAGAGAGGGGTACAGTTGCAGGTTTTTTGGAGCGTTCAGAGTCCAGTTGGAGGTCTCAAGAGAGGGGTACAGTTGCAGTTTTACTGGAGCGTTCAGGGTACAGTTGGAGGTCTCGAGAGAGGGGTACAGTTGCAGGTTTACTGGAGCGTTTATGGTACAGTTGGAGATCTCGAGAGAGGGGTACAGTTGCTGGTTTACTGGAGCGTTCAGGGTGCAGTTGGAGGTCTCGTGGAAGGGGTACAGTTGCTGGTTTATTGGAGCGTTCAGGGTCCAGTTGCAGGTCTCGAGAGAGGGGTACAGTTGCAGGTTTAGTGGAGCGTTCAGGGTGCAGTTGGAGGTCTCGAGAGAGGGATACAGTTGCTGGTTTATTGGAGCGTTCAGGGTGCAGTTGGAGGTCTCAAGGGAGGGGTACAGTTGCTGATTTATTGGAGCGTTCAGGGTCCAGTTGGAGGTCTCAAGAGAGGGGTACAGTTGCAGGTTTACTGGAGCGTTCAGGGTACAGTTGGAGGTCTCGAGAGAGGGGTACAGTTGCTGCTTTACTGGAACGTTTAGGGTACAGTTGGAGGTCTCGAGAGAGGGGTACAGTTGCTGGTTTACTGGAGCGTTCAGGGTCCAGTTGGAGGTCTCGAGAGAGGGTACAGTTGCTGCTTTACTGGAACGTTTAGGGTACAGTTGGAGGTCTCGAGAGAGGGGTACAGTTGCTGGTTTACTGGAGCGTTCAGGGTGTAGTTGGAGGTCTCGAGAGAGGGGTACAGTTGCTGGTTTACTGGAGCGTTTAGGGTACAGTTGGATGTCTCGAGAGAGGGGTACAGTTGCTGGTTTACTGGAGCGTTTATGGTACAGTTGGAGATCTCGAGAGAGGGGTACAGTTGCTGGTTTACTGGAGCGTTCAGGGTGCAGTTGGAGGTCTCGTGGAAGGGGTACAGTTGCTGGTTTATTGGAGCGTTCAGGGTCCAGTTGCAGGTCTCGAGAGAGGGGTACAGTTGCAGGTTTAGTGGAGCGTTCAGGGTGCAGTTGGAGGTCTCGAGAGAGGGATACAGTTGCTGGTTTATTGGAGCGTTCAGGGTGCAGTTGGAGGTCTCAAGGGAGGGGTACAGTTGCAGGTTTACTGGAGCGTTCAGGGTACAGTTGGAGGTCTCGAGAGAGGGGTACAGTTGCTGCTTTACTGGAACGTTTAGGGTACAGTTGGAGGTCTCGAGAGAGGGGTACAGTTGCAGGTTTACTGGAGCGTTCAGGGTCCAATTGGAGGTCTCGAGAGAGGGGTACAGTTGCTGCTTTACTGGAACGTTTAGGGTACAGTTGGAGGTCTCGAGAGAGGGTTACAGTTGCTGGTTTACTGGAGCGTTCAGGGTGTAGTTGGAGGTCTCGAGAGAGGGTACAGTTGGATGTCTCGAGAGAGGGGTACAGTTGCAGGTTTACTGGAGAGTTCAGTGTACAGTTGGAGGTCTCGAGAGAGGGGTACAGTTGCAGGTTTACTGGAGCGTTCAGGGTGCAGTTGGAGGTCTCGAGAGAGGGTACAGTTGCTGGTTTACTGGAGCGTTCAGGGTGCAGTTGGAGGTCTCGAGAGAGGGGTACAGTTGCAGGTTTACTGGAGCGTTCAGGGTGCAGTAGGAGGGCTCGAGAGAGGGGTGCAGTTGCAAGTTTACTGGAGCGTTCACGGTGCAGTCGGAGGTCTCGAGAGAGGGATACAGTTGCAGGTTTACTGGAGCGTTCAGGGTCCAGTTGGAGGTCTCGAAGGAGGGGTACAGTTGCTGGTTTATTGGAGCGTTCAGGATGCAGTTGGAGTTCGAGAGGGGGCGTATTTGGAGGTGTTTTGGGAGTGTCACGGGGAGGGGTGCAGGGTATTTTTTGGGAGCCTGCAATCACAAGTAGAAAAACGTCGCCCCCTACAAATAGTCCACGATACGGGCCTGTGATGGGTGACTACACGGGACCCCCCCCCCCGTACTCAAGGCTGTGGGATTGCTTGGTTTGAACTGATTCAGCTCCCCAGAGAGGACGAGGCTCTGATGTCTTCAGCATGAATTGTTTCAGGTCCCTTAGAGAGGACGAGGCTGTGGGATTGCTTGGGCTGATTTGTTTAAGTTCCCCAGGAGAGTGCGAGGCTGTGGAATTGCTTGCGTTGAATTGCTTTAGTTCCCCAGCGAGGATTGCTTGGGTTGGACTGTTTCAGTTTCACAGAGAGGACGAAGCTGTGGGATTGCTTGGGTTGAACTGCTTCAGTTCTCCGGAGAGAGTGAAGCTCTGGGATTAATTGTCCTGGTTTAGTTCCCCAAAGGTGGGCGAGGCTGTGGAATTGCTTGGATTTAATTGTTTAGTTCGCCATAGAGGACGAATCTGTAGGAATGCTGGGGTTGAACGGTTTCAGCTCCCCAGATAGGACGAAACCGTGTTGTTGCTTGAACTGAATTGTTTAACTTACTCAGACAGGGTGAGGCTGTGGGATTTCAAAAGTTGAATTATTTCATTTTCCCAGAGAGGGCTAGTCTGTGGTGAAGCTCGGTTGAACTGTTTCGGTTCTCCAGAGAGGGAGATACTGTGGAATTGCTTGGGTTGAATTGTTTCAGTTCCCTAGGGAGGGCGAGGCTGTGGCGTTATTTGGGCTGAATTGTTTCAGTTCCGCATAGAGGGCGAGGCTGTGGTGTTGCTTCGGCTGAAATGTTTCAGTTCCCCAGACTGGACGAAGCTTTGGAATTGCGTGGGTTGAATTGCTTTAGTTCCTCAAAGAGGGCGAGGCTGTGGGATTGCTTGGTTTGAACTGTTTCAGTTCCCCAGAGAGAGCGAGGCTGTGATGTCTTCGGCATGAATTGTTTCAATTCCTCCAGACAGGACGAGGCTGTGGTATTGCTTGGGATGATTTGTTTCAGTTCCCCGGTGAGTGCGAGGTTGTGGAATTGCTTGCGTTGAATTGTTTTATTTCCCCAGAGAGGACGAGGCAGGGGGATTGCTTGGGTTGAGTTTGGACGTACGCTAAACGTTTGATGTGTAATATGTATATATATATATATATATATATATATATATTATGGAAGTCCTTTAATCTGCTATACTTATCTTTTTGTAGTTTCTTGTAACATGTTGTTGATTTTCAGCTGTAGCCGGTTTGTCAGCTCCGTGGTCACCTCCGTCGGTTGATGTTTAGGCTGCATTTCCTAGGGACGTCTGTGACGTCATTCCCGTGCAGTCACGTGTTGTACAAAATACTCGTAAATGTTATCGTATGTTATCGCGAAAAAAATATAGTTGTCCTATTAACTTGCAATGCAACTTGACAACTATATTAGCACATTTACACATCGGCGTTACACCAGCGATATGTGTGAGGTGGCCAGGCTGCTGTAGCTACGGTCGTCTAAGTTGACTTCGCGTTTGATTACACGGGAAATGGCTGATTCTTACGAATCTCCGCCACTGATCTGTTTTGTTATGTTTGCGTGTGTCTCTCTCTCTCTCTCTCTCTCTCTCTCTTCTCTCTCTCTCTCTCTCTCTCTCTCTCTCTCTCTCTCTCTCTCTCTCTCTCTCCTCTCTCTCTCTCTCTCTCTCTCTCTCTCTCTCTCTCTCTCTCTCTCTCTCTCTCTCTCTCTCTCTCTCTCTCTCTCTCTCTCTCTCTCTCTCTCTCTCTCTCTCTCTCTCTCTCTCTCTCTCTCTCTCTCTCTCTCTCTCTCTCTCTCTCTCTCTCTCTCTCTCTCTCTCTCTCTCTCTCTCTCTTCTCTCCTCTCTCTCTCTCTCTCTCCTCTCTCTCTCTCTCTCTCTCTCTCTCTCTCTCTCTCTCTCTCTCTCTCTCTCTCTCCTCTCTCTCTCTCTCTCTCTCTCACTGTCTGTCTGCTGTTTGTCTGTCTGTCTCTGTCGCTGTCTTTGTCTCTCTGCCTCTATCTATATCCACCCATTCCTCCACCCTCTCTCTCCCTCCACCTCTCACACTTTCTCCGCTGCTCCCTCGATCCCCTTTTGCGAACCCACTTCACGAATGAGCATATATGGCGGGACAATGTTGAACTATGAAAACACTAAATTGTATTCTTCCTATTATACGCCGTATTACTACATTCATAAGTCAGAAGTTTATTAGACTGTTGACAGATGATCTAGGCGTACGTCTAGGTTTTGTATTGTTGGAAACTGGAACCACATTCATCCAGCTTGTAGATGTAGTAATAAAATAAATATAAGGTAATTTCTTTTGCGTAAAAATCGTTGTAAACCAAGCTCAGAGGCGCTTCAATATAAAACAGTTAATCAACACAAAAGAGTTGGTCAGTCTAAGTTGTACGTACACAAATACATGTAAAAATCAGATATATATATGTTGTAGAATAAAAAAAGTATTAACACGAATGACAAGTTAAAAATACTGATGTAGGTAAAGATAATAAAACACAATTGTGTATATAGAAATATAAATAAACATAAATATAAATTTACGCATGTGTGTCTTCAAAATGCCAATCAAAAAAATGAATTAAAGACAAATACATTATACATTTAAAGTATACAATTGATTATTCCAGTACTTAACCATTGGACTGGTTAACGAAAATCAGTCTGGAAATAAGTTTTAAAGAGTTAATTTTCAGACAGTGTAAAAGGTAATACATTGCAGGAGGAAAGGGAGGGAGGGAGGGAGGGAGGGGAGGGGGGAGGGGGAGGGAGGGATGCAGAGGCAGAGGCAGAGGCAGATGGTGAGGAAGAGGGAGAGGGAGAGGGAGAAGGAGAGAGAGATAGAAATAATTAAGCCCAAGCAATATCACAGTCTCGCCCTCTTTGGGGAACTGAAACAATTCAGCCCAAACAATCCCAGAACCTCGCCTTTTTTGAGGAACTGACACATTTCAGTCCAAGCAACACCACAGACTCGCCCATTCTGTGGAACTGAAACAATTCAGCCCAAGAATCCCCACAGTCTCATCCTCTTTGTGGAGCTGAAATGTTTCATCCCATGCAATCTGTCTGCCTGTCTGTGGGTCCGTCTGTCTGTCGGTCGGTCGGTCGGTCGGTCGGTCGGTCCGTCCGTCCGTCCGTCTTACGACTGAACACACAGCTACCGTGAAATTCGACTGCAGGACATTCTTACTTGCAAAGTGGTGAGTGACATTCGAGTATTTTTATTTGGCTTTTTTAGTAACAACATATTTTAAGAGCATCAGAATGCACAAGTTTTGATGTGGCATATATACAAGATTGACTGGTTCCTTCGCATAATCATGGAAATGGTGGCACCTCTGACGATACAGACATACTTAAAAAAACATGCAATAGTATCGATCATCCGGGATGTTATTCCTGAATGCAAACCAAATAATTATAGAGCCTGTATCGTATTTTAAAGACAGCCGATCGCTGATGCCACGGAAGTGGTGATGGCGCGATAATTCTCAAGCGGACAGCGTTTCGTTAGCTGTCGACACCCATAATGGAGAGCGGAGCCTCGGGAAATTCAGGGGATATTATCGTTCCGGCACGATGGATCTCTTCCAAGTTCGCAACGGGGTTCCTAATTAATGCTACGTTTCGCGGCGCAAGCAGCGAATTGTCGCCAGACGATCCAATAAAACACCAATAAAATGGCAGTTCGCCTGACAACGCGGCAAATGAAGACGGCTTACCGGTGTTAACAGATCACAACGGGGCACGTCCGGTGTGTTGGCGGGAAAGTACGATGTCTAGTGGTCATTTGTGTGAAAAGACAGCAGCTTACATAAAATAAACATACCATGGTTGTTGTTGTATGCAACACGCTAGAGTTTTGTAAACATAATGTATACCTGTCAAGTCTTCCCGAAAATCCGGGAGTTTCCCTGAATTTGGGTATGTCTCGCAGTCTCCCAGAATACAGGCAATTATCCCGGATTTCCGCTGAACATCTTCAACAGGACCCCCTATTCCCCCGTCTTCCGATGTCATGAGTAGAGCCGAGACAGCGGAGAAGCTGAAAAACACATGCTACGGCGGTGCGGAGGCGAACAATTTTTAACAGCACCCTCTCTCCGTCTTCAATGTCAAGATCAGAGACCGCGACGACACAGCGCGATGACACAGCGCGACGACACAGCGCGACACGGGAAGCGAGCTGAACCGCTGATGAAAATCTCCCGGATTTCAAGAAAAAACTTGGCAACTAAACGTATGGGACGAGTCGGAGGGATTATCATTTGGCAATCCGCATACCGCTCATTAGTCCACATGCACTGGTATATAACAGTAAGCCTACTTCTCCTCCCCCTTCGGTTCCTGCCACTTGATATCTTCTGCCCTCTCCATAGGCGGATCCAGGAGGGCCTGGAGGGCACGTTTGCTGCCCTCCTAGACCATAGGAATTTGGCGTGCCCGCAGCTCTTTTATAATGAGCCCACGCGACCGTGCCCGCTAGAAATATGCCCCCGCTCAGGCTACAATAAGCTGAAGTTACGCGGACGCGGCTGCTCAAATATTTTTAACAGCACCCCCCTGTCTTCCTATGGTCACAGTCGAGCCAGCGGAGAAACAGAAGGCGGCGCGGCGCAAAAAGTTACCACTACACCATTTAGTTGGGCCGCTAGTTTAGGTTTTTGTGCCTTCCCCCAAACTACCGGCTCTGGATACGCTCCTGCTCTCAATGATATTTCTCCACGTATCACAATCTTATATATAAATGTCATTCTCTCCTATTGTCAACTGTCCACCCGGTCTTTTCGTGATGTACGGGGGATGGCGTTGAGGGCTGGGCCCTCAAATATCCGATATTTTTTTATGGGGGGGCTGGAGATTGGATTAGCCCCAATATGTTGGTAAAGGGGGTGCAGTTGCATGTTTTTGGTGAGCTTAAAAATGTGAACGCCACCGAGATTTGTTTTCAAAAGCACCCCCGCCCACGTTTTCGATGTCATGGTCCGAGACAGCGGAGTGGTGCTGAAGCTCCGGCTCAGCCATTCCATTATTTATTTCGTTCTGGTGCAAGTGTGATAAATTATCTTTTGACGATGTTTCTCCATCTTAATTTCCCTCTTCCTCGTCTCCTAGCACACTTTTCTTTTTCCTCCCACGATACAGTATAGTAATAATAATAATGTAGGCCTAGTTAGAAGATTGAACAAGATTGTCAACCAGAGCAAAACAAGCCAGATGGCAAATGGACAAGGAAGGTTTGGCTTATCGAGAGTCATTATTACAATGATATCCGAAGCAACGCGAGGTCTTAGTTCTATGCATATAGGACTGCAAACGACGACGGAAATCCGAATCGAACAAGTAAGCCCTCATCCTAGAATGTCTAAATACGGTTTCGTCTTGTGGGATCTTCATTCTAAACAACGTAGGCTTTACCTGTTGATTTGAATGGATTGCACATTACGTGTTGCTGATGTTAAGTTTTGTATTTGGTACACGTTTACAAGTATCACTTAAGAGTAGGGCGTCGTAACCAGTCTTCAGTGACCTTTTCTGCACGGAACCCAATTTATGTAAATCTCAGTCGAATTAATTTGGAACGCCTGAAGTTTATATTTAAAGAGCATCATCCGAGAGGAAGCTGACATGCGTATTTTTTTATTCAAACGTATGTTAAATATTACAATAAAGAGAAACTCATTATTATATTTATGGTGTGTCGTGTGGTTATCGTAGTTTGGTGCTGGCGAAGTAACAATAATGCCATGATATTATCTTAGAGGCACAGGCTGATCGTAACTTCTGTGCTACACGCGACCAGCCCTCCCGTGGTGCCGATAGGGCGCACGGGTGCGGTTTCGTACTTCACACGCGCAACCAGACAGTTCGGGCAAAGACGGGGAAATTTAAAACTCTAGATCGGTGTGGTGTTGGGAACATAGTGTGTTTAGGCAAGAACGGAGACGTCACGGGCATCCGCTAGAAGAACAATCCACAGAACGCTGCCCGGCGAAGTCAAGAAGAGTCTGGTCCTTCAGCTGACCGTCCTGCACCGATCTCCTCTGTTGCGTTTTTTCTTAATTTTTTTAGTAAAAAAAGGCTATAACACAATTTTATGATCTTTAGTATAATTAAATATGTTTTGTTTTCAAACTTCGTGTCAAGGAAGACAGCCAATTCTTCTCCGATTATTTTCACCAATTCTGATTTAAGCTTTTATCCGGTCCATAATTTTAAACACCACAGGAAGTTATCCTACAAAAACATACGAAAATGCGCGAAGTGCCAGTAATTTTGAAACAGCGCCATTTTATGGATGTGCTAACTCCTAAAACTACGTTTGTGAACAGAGTGATGGCCACATTTAAATAGCCTCAATTTGTAGTGCGCAGACTTTACTTTTAGTGCACGGCTGCCAGCCCACATGTTATTTAGGTGGGGGTGTTTAGGGGGCATGATCATCCCCTTTGGCATTTATTTTAACGTTTTTATGTACACAGGCCGTTTCTCCACTACACCCCAGTGCAAAGTAATCTTTTCCTTCCCCATATCCTAAATATACCACTGCACCTACAGGTCTTTTGTTTGTGTTCTGCTTTGTCTGGAGAATAAAAGTTAAACTTAGCGAATGTTTCCCTAGCAGGTTGACAGCAAAATAATAATATTTTGTTTAATATATGGAATGTTATGTCTGTCGAGGCACTGGCTGAAAACTATATTTATAACCAGATATCTTTAAATAACCCCAGATTCATGGTTATAGATAAAAACGACACGACACATAGCCCCGGCCGAGATAAATGTGAAAGACTTCGCCCATGGCGGGATCCGACTGCAACCATTCGCCGAGCAAAAATGCCGCCGATGCCGACTAATGCGGTTTGTCTGTGCATGTAGTCGGACTGTGCATCTGGGTAATTTAAACATGCCACATCGGCGGTTTATTAAACACATTTAGTATGTTTTATATCTATGGTGATAAATGAAGAGGCTGCACGCATTGGCAGGTGACAGACAGACCGTTTTATTTAGGTTTAAACTCGTATTTATGACATGGAGTGTGTTTATTTCATTTGTTAATCGGCCAATGCATTACATTCGGAATCCGATTTAACGTCGCTAGCCATTAAGCTACAACATGTAGGCATACAGGTGTACCCATACAATACCATCTAAGCAGACAGGTGTACCCATACAATACCATCTAGGCAGACAGGTGTACCCATACAATACCATCTAGGCAGACAGGTGTACCCATACAATACCATCTAGGCAGACAGGTGTACCCATACAATACCATCTAGGCAGACAGGTGTACCCATACAATACCATCTAGGCAGACAGGTGTACCCATACAATACCATCTGGGCAGACAGGTGTACCCATACGATACCATCTAGGCATACATGTGTACCCATACAATACCATCTAGGCATACAGGTGTACCCATACAATACCATCTAGGCAGACAGGTGTACCCATACAATACCATCTAGGTTTTCCGCAGAAAAATTCTTTTAAATAGAGTTTACTTCCTTCCGACGCAGGTCGAGTACTGACACCTATCAGTCTACTATATTTTTACCGGAAATATGCCTATCCGAAAAGTGATTATGTGTATTCCCTATAATATAAATATATATTTTTATTTCTTTATTAAACTTAGAATTAGAAATATAGCATTTATAATTTTTTTTATTTGGGTGGCTCCTATGGTAGCGACCAATTGTGATTTTAGTAGGATTCCCCCGTCACACAGCAATTTTTTTTTTAAATTTTTTTTCTGTTTTTTTTGGTACTATATATATATATACATATATTGTGTTTATTTTATATAAATTTGCACTATGTTTTACATTTCAATGTGTCTGTGTATATTTGAATGTGTTGTCTTACTAGGTTGTCGGGACTAATAAAAGTATCCTTATCCTTATGTGTTACGACCATTTCATCCAAACATCCGTGTAATCCGTATGGAACGGCACGTCTGAGGGATCATAATAAGACCATTACTAGATAGATTCATCTTCTTCTTCCTTGGCATCCACGCCGGGGAATGGGGGGGGGGGGACAAATCACTTGGTCTGTGTCGCTCTCTCCATGAATAGGTTCGCGATCTTCTGTAAAATTACAAAGCTGATTG
>OZ023208.1:2541951-2577872 GCA_963995525.1 Escarpia spicata
GTTGGTGGCGTACGTCTTTGTACGGCCGACTCGACTCACTAACTGTCGCCCCGCCACAGTTCGATATGCATCCGTTGCACTGCAGCTGAAAACCCGGGCAATTGATGATAAATGCGCCCGCGAACACAGTCGGCGTTTATCGGAGAACTACTGGCGATACGACGAGGCGTGTTGTGAGCGAGGCGCCGTGAATACCGTGGTTTATCAGCGCATGGTGAGATATACGGACGTCGTTTCCGGTGGTGTCTGGACAACGCTTCCTGCGGACGTCTCGGCCACACCCAGAGCAAGGAAGTCTGGCCGTCTATCTCGCCGTGTCCAGTATGCGGTCAGCGGCGAAGCACGTACGGCGAAGTCCGAGAACTGTGTGATGGACCGTGGACAGAACTATACATTACTGTGAACTGTGCACGGTTCGCAGAACGACAACGTGATTTACTGAACACAATGACAGGTGAACTTCTTATTTTTTGTATCATATATTAATTACTTGTACGATCACCTATTAATCGCCAGCCAACATTCCAAACTATGACACTGTGTCAGAGTAGATATAACTACAGTCGTCTTTAGAAGTTGGATTCTTGGTTTCATGAGTGTTTCACTGTTGTTCGTACTACAACGATTGATCCAGAGCGCTAACAGCACCGATCAACTCGTCCGACATTCCTGCTAACATCACGCCGTCGGAGATTCAGCACTTACATAAACGCGTCGACGGGATTATTAGGAAACGATTTCGGTACTCTGACATACCTCGCATTGCGTCAGTGGTAGAGAGGAAACACGTGGTGTGAAGACAGGAATACCGTGGAAGTTCTCTGAAAGTGTTTTATGACGACACCGCGGTGGTGACGGCGATAAGTTAAAAGTAGAGCGTACAAGTTCGCGTGGCGGAAACGATTCTAATCGCGGGTTTATTTTACGGCCGACCCGACTTCAGTAACGGAACGCCAGCAGGGTAAAGACAGACAACAAAAGTTCGGCCGTAGCAACCTCCTACCCGGGGCCACAAAACGGCTCCCTCCTAGCCGTATCTGCTTTCTATGCGCGGCAATCTCGACGCAGCCCGAGAGTAGCCGACGGCAATCAGCAGGAGGTACTTGTGCCGATTACTCGAGCTAATAGTCGCGAGGCGGCCGATTAACGGAGACTAAGCAGAGACGACGATATCGCCCGTCTATGATGGGGTACGTCGACCGCGTGTTGGACTCCTTCTTTGCCGTCGTCGTCGACAGCAACCGGTCGGCTGTCATGTACTTCGACGACATGAACGATAGCGCAGTGGCCGGACACAATGATACTGACCTGTCCGGCAACTACACATGGGGGTTGTTCGGCGAGACGACTGACCGCGTCGCCCTGCCGCTCCTCCTGTCCGTCATCGGCGTCTTCGCCATCGTTGGAAATACCTACGTCATCTACAACGTGACGTCATACAAGCGCATGCGCACCGGGTCGAATTTAATGTTAGCGAATATTGCATGCGCGGACGTCGTGTTTGTCGCGTGTGTCGTCCCCATGTCGGCTGTCAATCACGCGAGCGCAGGTCTCGCGCTCGTGCAGCACGCGTGGCTCGTGCACGTCTGCAAGTTCGTGCACTACGTCATGTTCGTGACGATCTACGTGAGCGTCTACACGCTCGTCGTCACGTGCGTGTTCACCTACTTCGGCGAGTGCGTGCGCGGCCGGACGTCGACGGCCATGTTGTCCGGCACGAATGTCGTCATTTCCTGTGTCGTCATCTGGGGGTCGTTCGTCTGCTCGCACCTGACATTGCTGCTGCCGGAAGATGGCGCCATCTTCCAGGAGGCGTTCATCTGCGTGCACACTGACGACCTGCTGTCAGGCGACCCGGTCAAGCTTCGGACTTTGTGGCTGACCTTTCTCGCATGTGCATTCCTCTTCCCGACACTGACTATCTGCCTCCTCTCGGCACTCGTCCTGCACAGCCAGCTCCGCTACCGACGTAACCGCGACCCCACGTGCGACGACGAGAAGTTGTCCGAGATTCGGCGTAAACGAGAACTCATCATGGTCGTCATGGTGAGCATGATTGTGCGCGCCGTCTGCTGGCTGCCCATACAACTATTTGTCCTACTTTACTTGTTCGCCGAGGTCGACACATCGGCGTTTGTCTACCAGCTGGCAGACATGGCCGGTGTGACGTTCGTCTTCATCGGCGCGTGTCTAAACCCGGTCTTGTACAGCTTCATGTCTTCAGAATTGCGACAGGCGTTCGGCGAAACTTACCAGAAGTCGGTGTGCAAATGTTCGGAGGTGAAGAACGACGGGGAATACTCGGACATGAACGAAACAATCATGTCAATTATATCTGATAGTTCTAATCACATTAATTACACGTGAATTGAAATGTATAGAATTCCGATCAGCGTCCAGCATACGTTTGCCTATGGTCCCTCGTGACATGTCTGCGAAATATGCGCCCGGTGGGTTTTATTTTTTAGATTCCCGCAAAGCTTTTTATATCAGTGTCTGCGAGAATGCTTTGTGGGTGTCAGTGTTAATAGTTAGCATAATGCGTGATACAAACTGCATATTCCATTTGATAAAAAATAATCTTATGCGTATATGTACATGCACGCACGCACGCACGCACGCACGCACGCACGCACGCACGCACGCACGCACGCACGCACAACACACACACATACACCACATATACGCACGCGCACACACACCACGACCACACAAACACATGCACGCAGGCGCGCACGCACGCACGCACGCACACATACCACACACAAACACACGCACGTATACAAAAAGTTATAGTTCTAAATTCAAGATTATTATACAGCCTTTTCAGCATCATACTTGGCCTGTCCTATAAAAAATAAGTGTGACAATTGAAATGACCGATATCTTCTGGTCCATCCTAAGTCTCATCAATCACAATCTCATTTGTCACACTATCCACTTGTCGTCATGGCCGGCCCGTGATACGCCCTGGTGAGTGTAGCCTGTCCGTGACTAGTCCGTCACTCCAGCCCTTGGCTCCTTATATCGGCCCACTCTGGTTTGTATTGCTACTTCTGAACAACATTTTCGACATCATCCACTACAAAAAACAGAGCTTGGTATCGATAGTGATACCCGGTGTGACCTTCAACCATGACAAATGTCTCGTTCGAGATGACCGTGTTAACGAGATTAATTTTCCATGCTTCCCTGTTATGGCAATAATTTGTGACTGTCCCAGGGTGACCTTAATTGTGAGGTGGCGGTATAACCGAGGTGACCGTAAAGCGAGGTTCGACTGTGCTAGGGTTGTACGAGAACGAACAGAAGGCTATCTGGTCAATTTTCCTGAATGTCGTTCTTTTGTGGCTTTGAACTCTGACCCCCGCCGCCTACAAACTACCGTACAGCGGTCGCTGTACGGAATGAAGTAAACGGCTGCGTGAAATTAAATGTCTTTAGAAATAGGTTCACTTTATAAAGAGGGTTATTAACAAGTCATCTGCTAATTGTGTAAATGCTCGCTACCTAAACATGCATAACTAATTTACAAATGTCTCAAACGTATGAGTTACATTATATAAATGATCGAAACATCGTTGGACTCTCGCTTAGCCAAATGCTTCACATGCCGCCCGGATTTGTCTACTTTTTATGTCAATCTTGTTAAAGTATTGTTAAATATATCGTATGTTGTGAAATACATGTTTATTATTGTTGAAATTATGTTTACGTTCGGTTGAAATACCAGCCTTTAACAAGCTTAACGCGCTATTGTGACATATTTGTGAGAAAATACACCCCCTCCCCGAATAGTCCAACAACGTACGGGCGGTTTGGATAGTTAATAGTTACGGTGGTCTAACCTGTTGTTATTGCGAATAAATATACGGATATTGTTGCACTCTTTTCTTTGTTGAATTTTGACACCATATACATCTAAAATATACATATTTTGATAGATCCCCGTTCACTTAGAAACTGTACATCAAAAGACGCCGTATACCGACTGTATCGGGTATGCCGTAGACCATCGTTCAAAGCTGACCGTAAATGAGACCAGTCTTCTCGACCAAAGTCCACACCGGCAGACACGCACACACGAACAGACACGCACACACGAACACGTGCTTTACATTTCCCCAATTAAGCTGAACGATGAAAACGTCACCAGAAGGTCACAAACCCTGGTGCAATTCATAGTATATCTATCGTAATGTACCAGAATGAACTCTCTCGTAAGCTTCTGGATGTCTGATCCCGCATATTGTAATCTCTACGTCGTAGCCAACGCACTGTTCAAACTGGATCCTTCACAAACATGCAGATTGAGGGAACATGGGAATTCGTGGAACAATAGAATAGGCTCCTATTGTCAGCGAGCTAAACTAAACTGCCATATAAGTAATCACCGAGATGGCAAGTATATTTTAGTTGTTAATTAAATAAATGAACTTGTTAGAATCGTGGATAACATCAAAAAGATAATTATGTTCGAAAGAACACGATATACATGGCCTACATGTCCCAATGCAAATATATTTTAAGTATAAAAATTTAAGGTTAGTATACTGGTTGATGAAAAATGGTTTGCTTATTTTTTAAATATTGTACTTCGATGTATACCAAAGAGTCCGACTTGTTTTCTTGTGTTATTTATGCATTTTTTTTAATAATAAAAAATACCTTTTAATGCAATTTGGTCTTGTCGGCCATCACCATCAGTCATTTTCTCAGTGTCATACATTTTTCACCAAACACGCGAAACTTTGAATTCCGTAAAACATTTTGCGATGAAATTTGGTACATGTCTTGCCCTCAATAGTGCACTGAAAATAATGGGGGGGGGGGTCTAAAAAACGTTATTTTCTGAAATATTCAGTTTGTTAGACAGTTTTGCTGAAAGATATGAGTAGTATAAAAATACAAATAATGTTTATCTTCAAAAGCTCTCATTATGTTATTTATAATGTAATCATCATACTTTTTCTTAAAGTTTGATAGGCATAGAATTTGAAGCTTATTAAAAAAATAAGAATTTGAAGCTTATTAAAAAATAATTTGAAACTTATTTAAACTGATTTAAAAATCATTAACAGTAAAACATTCCGTTACCATAAAAACCATTCTGTTTTTTAATGAAATCTCACCAGATATACTATAGTTCGATTGCCGGGCTTATGAGCTTTCTAAAAATGTGTAGGTTTGCATGTGTCACGTATACCCATAGCAAGCATAGGCGGATCCAGGGGGGGGCTGAGGGACACAAGCCCATCTAGAACGTTTAGGTTAGCTGAAGCTGAAGTTGCGGCGGCGCGGCGGCGAACAATTTTCAACAGCACCCCACCCCTGTCTTCCGATGTCACCAGTGTAATCAAGAGGCAGCGGAGAAGCTGAAGAACTGAATTTTATGGCGGCGCGGCTGCGAAATATTTTCAACAGCACCCCTCCCCCCATCCCCCACCCCGTCTTCCAGTGTCATGATCCGACAGCGCGACAGCGAAGTCGTGCTGAAGTTTCGGCTCAGACCACCCAATATATGAATTTGTTTCGGCCGCCAGTGGAGGTTTTTGGGCCCCCTCTAGACTACCCTCTACGATTCTGCCCCTGACAAGCATCCAAAGCCGACCACCCTCATTCGTGCAACACGTAGATTCACAACACCTGTGTGCGAGCGACATAAGGCTTAAAATGTCGGTAACCTCAAACTGTTGCGGGCCCGACAGATGATTTGAAGGCCTGATAACCGCGCCGCTGCCACCATGATAATTCATTGTGCATGCATTGGTTACATGATAACTCTGATAATCTTACATACAGGAGATACATTTCTTGCAGCATCGTTGTTCTTTTGATAGTCGGCCTGTATCGTATGGGTGTGTGCATCCAACACACGCACGCACGCACGCACGCACACACGCACGCACGCACAACTACTGGAAACAGCACACTTCTAACATGGTATTGACAGCTGGGCAGGACGAAACTTCAGAAGGCTATGCAATTATTCTCTCGTCGAAACAAGGGTGGAAAACAAATAACTCAATTGGCATGATAATGTAGGAATTTGTAACTAACTAAAGACTTTTAAATTCACAGAGAAAATCATAAACAAGGGAGTACTTCAACCTGAACAGGGCATGAGTCCTGCACTTCACCCCCAACATTTGTATCATCCATTGCACCAACATTTGATGCAAATGTTGCCTGTGTGCTATGCAACACACGTTTGATGACGGCAAGGGGCCAACTTGCGTATTTTCTACAGAAAGACGTCAGTAGGCGATCACATATGTAGCCAAGAAGTTGAACAAGGAAGATATTTCGCTGAGACAGATTGGGCAAAGACATGATATGGTTACGATGGTAACAAATTATATATTATTATGCGCGATGCAAGAATGCTTTTAATGCCAGTGGAATCCATACTAGTAGATCGGTGCAACAGAATGTATATGAGGTTGTGATGGATTGTCTGATGGAGCAGCTAGAAGTTTCCCATTTTCCAAGAGAAGTGTGGCTCCCAGATAAAGTCAGTATGGAATCAGTGCCTAATAATTCTCTTGGAGGTGTCAAAACTGCAGACACACAGCGATCAAAACAGTGAAATGGAAATTGCAGCAGATGTGTGGCAAGGGGCACGGAATATGATGACTGTCATAGTATCAAACTCATTCACGACAACACTCACCAGTTGTATCAAATTGTCAACCATTATAACGCACAGTGGAAGAAATGGTGGATCACCTGACCAATATGCGAAACAACTTGGTATGAAGACATTGTGACCTGATTCGATATCTGGTGACGAGAAGAAGACAACCATCGTCAGACTAAATACATTTCACTCCAAAGACCAGCCAATTGCTCTAGGGAGAAGAGCTGAAGTTGTTGCCCATCTGCGGATGATGCTTATCACTGCTAATGGCGGCGACGTCGATATTGTCAACTTCATTGGCAAACCTGAATGCAGCCATATTCCTCAGTCATTGTGCAATGGAGAACTATACGATCACTAGACCTGTGCAAAGGCCAGTCGCGTAGATATTGTGGAAGTAGAAACCACTTAAGGTGATCAGAATTCCTGGTCTACCAGAAGCGCAGTGGGAGACAGCAGTGGTGGTGGATGGCATGTGTCATGTGTATGTTGTTCGGCGTTAGACAAACCATTTGGAGCCATTGCAACACGCTGCAATCATAGGCGGATCTAGGGGGCCTGTTTTGCACGTGTCCTCCCCTATCCCTTTGGAATGTGCTCGCGCTTGCCTTACGTATCCCTAGACCTTTGGAATGTGCCTCCGTTTTGGCAAGCCTTAATTAAGGGGGATTAATCCAATTGGACGTTTTTGGAGATCCACAAATTTGATATTTCGGGAGGGCCTCAAGGGATGGGTGCAACTGCGGGTTTTTGGAGAGCCTCACGGTTGGTATTTTGGTTCTAGAAAGTGTAAACATCTACTGATTATTATTAAAACCAGTGATATGCCTACAATCTCGTTTGAAGCCCAACAAGTTTTTTAGACCAGTGCAAAACTGATTACTAGATGGCCTGGTATGTTCGTTGGGCCGTCCAATTCAAGCGATAGATAGCTCAGATCAATATATAAATCTGTTCTCACCATTTAGTGGTATCCGATCAAATCAAACGGTACATACATTTTACGAGCGATTGGTGCATCCAGTCGCACTACAACTTGGCCGCATTGATTTCAATTTGATTCGAGCGCGAAAATAAAAACACGAGTTTTCTGTGTTGAGCGCCTGAAGCCTGCCCTTTCTGCCATACAAACAAACCTCCGCTTGCTTTTAATTTATTCGTGACGTCAAAACGCAACCACGAATGGAATGAACGGATGAGAAATTATATACAGTGTACTACTCTATTTGTGGTTCGTGTGCGTGGGCCCGTGAGAGTTTACAATACAGGCATATATATGCCGATGTGGCGGAGAACAAATAGGAATTACACGAATTACCCAAGAGTGGACGGAGTTGTCCATAAGCATGAGCCAAAAATCGGCCTGAGTAATAAGGAAATTACGGACCCCAAAAGAGGGGTAGGATATCATGTTCACTGTCGCCGGAACGAAATTAATATCGGCACTACTCCGCTGTCGAATTATGACATCAGACGATGGGGGGGGGGGGGGGGTTGAAGTTTTCCTGAGACTCGTCAAAACAGGGGCACATTCCATAGATCTAGCAGGGCATTTGTCAACGGTTTAGGTGGGCAAGTCAGGCCTAGCGCAGATATTGGGCAGCTAAATTAAAAAAGTCTAGGTGGAGTACCTGCCACCAGGCGCTCCGGATCCGCCTACGGTACCTATAATTATGAAAGACAATTACACTGATTGGCAAAGTCTGCAAATTCCAACAACGATCACTATCGGTGTCTCATGAAAAATCACAGTTAGACAAAGCTTATATCAAAGATTTAAATTAACAGACTGATGTTCTGACATTATTGTTGAACAATATTAGGGCAAACAATCCACCATGCTACATGCTATTTTGCATCAGGCTTTGTGCCAAATATCATCATGCGTTGTGTCCTTCTATCATGTACTTGCTATTTCGTAAATTGTACATTTTAGAAGCAAAAATACGTAGTTGTCGAACTGTTGTCGTAGCGAACTGCTAATGCTGAATGGTTCGAACATGCGTAGGTGTCGGGACTGGGGGAGCTTTGGGGGCTGGACCCCTAAATATTTCGGTGGGAAGCTGGATTAGCCCCCCAATATATAGGGACTGGATGTGAAGTTTTTGGTGTAAATGTTTTGGTGGGAGGCTGGTGAAAGGATTAGCTACCAATATTCAGGGAAGTGGTGCATTTTAGGGTGCTATTTGATGTTTTGGTGAGCATTAAGGTGTCTTTGCCTGCCTCAAGGGGTGCAAGTTAAGGTTTGTTGAGATGCTCAAGATGTTGTTTTTGGCGAATTTAAAAGAGGGTTGCAAAATCAAGGTTTTTTGGAACGCATCAAGGTGGTGTTTTTCGGTGAGACTCAAGAGAGTGCAAATCAAGGTTTTTTGAGAGCCTTAAGATGGGTTTTCGGTAAGCCTGAAGGAGTGGTACAAGGTGGGGTTTTGGCAAGCCTCAAAGGGGTGCAATAGAAGTTTTCTGGTGAGCTTCCCAATTTTGAACGTCGCAGCTAAAATATATATTCTACAGCATCACTCCGACTTCCGATGTCATGATCCGAGAGCAGAGTGCTGGTGCTGAAGCTTCGGCTCAGCCCACCCAATATTAATTTCGTTCTGGCGCCTATCCTTTCTCCGTGAGTATTTAGTGAACCTTTGTTCTGGTAACTTGCTTATAACTGAAGTTTTCTTTATTGACCAACAATGTCGTCAATGTATTGTGGTCAAGTGGTATAGCACGTGCCGTTAGATGTGTTTGAAGACGTCAGATCAACCCTCGCACTGCTGAGAGTTATTATATAATATTTATGTAGTCCGAATGACGTCAACACTAAAAATATAATAAATTACCAGTACCACCATATGTATTGGTCAAGGTGTGTATTAGGATTAGGTTGAGAGTGTACTAAGTAAAGGTCTTTCATAGGCGCCCGGACTGTGGGGGTCTTGTGTGAGGCTGAGCCCCCCCCCCCAAGACCAGTGTAGGTTGTGCAACTGCGGCCCCTGCTGGTGGCGTACAACATATTGATTCAAGTGCCGACGAAGCTGCTGTCATTGCGTAGAACAATGGCTTCATTCTCAGATCAGCTATAGAACTTCCCGAAGCTCAAGTGCGCGCCATCTTCGGGTGGCACGGGGACGCGAGCCAGGACCATCGTCGCCAAACTCGCGAATTACAAGGAACGCAAGTTGGTCCTGCAGGCTGCGAAGAATAAACGGCCTTGTGGCACCTAGTACCTACGTGAATGAGAAGTACTCGCGGAGAGATATGGCGAAACGAAAAGAGCTGCTGCCCAAAATGATGGAGCCCGGGATGTAGGGAAACTCGCATACCTCTCATTTGATAAACTGGTCGTAAGGGAACATTGTTGTCAACATTTAACTATGGCAAATTAGATATTTTAGACATATCCAATACGTGAATTGTTTACCTTGTAGAGGCTTTCGTCGGTGTAGCACACCAACTTCTTTGAGGAACCGAGAGGATCCTGCGAACAGTCCTAAGGTATCATAGGGTAAGGTAACTTCTTCAATACATGTGACGTATGACGTCATCGTACAGGTGACGTATGACGTACGTCATCGTACATGTGAGATAGTTCGTAATTCTCCTCGTCTCGGTTGATTGGTGTCTTGGACTTTTTGATCCACATGGCTTCTTTTATTTGTCGCGTTCTTCTGTTGGCTTCATTGTCCTGTATGGTTGCCCCTTCTTAGTCTATGATATGGTTTTGTGTGGTTGCGTGGTCTGTGAGGCCGGATTTGATGATGGTCCACCTTGATTTGTTCTCACTCCTAGTGTATGGATATTTCCTTGTGTTGTCAACATCCTTTCTATATGTTCCTCAAGTCTTGTTTTGAACAATATTTCCGTCTCCCTGATATATCCACCACTACTGTTCTTGCATGGTATTTGGTACACCAATTCGCCCTGTTCTTCTGGCTCCACTTTGTCATTAGCGTGTAACAACAGGCGCGTGAGGGTGGTGTGGGGACGCATGGCTGTTGCTACCCCATACTTCTTCAGTACTCAATGTACCCTCTCTGAGACTCCTTCCACATATGGGATGACTATACTTAACTTTTGTAGGTCTTGTCCCTTTCCTTTTTTCAGTCTTGTTCTTCTTGTTGCTATACGTCACCTTTCCCGAGGCACAGGACGGATAGCCACAAACTGTCAGGGCTCCTCTTACGTGTTTCTCCTCTTCCTTCTTGTTCCCCTCTTCCAAAGTTATCGTCTTACACCGATTCATCAGGGTTCTGACGACATGGGACGCAAAGTTCAGGTATTGGTCAGTGTGTGTCTTCTTCCGATACACTGTAGACACCACGCTGCCATCTTCCTTTAGTACATGTGACAAATAAAAATGGTTGAAACTAAAGTATCGAAAAGCATAGCAGTTTTATGTAAAACTGTGCATGTTCTTGGCTTTCAAGCGTTATGCACATTATATCAGTCACATATTGAACATATGTATTTTTCCGTCGCTTAAAAATACATCAACTTCAAGATTTAGTCACATACAAGTCTATGATTGTACTTTATAAAGCAAACAGCCACTGTTAAAAAGGCTGTGTTCAAGCATTCTTTGAAACATCTGCAGCTATACATACATATCGTACCAGACAACTCGAATTACTTATGGGGTACCACAGAGGACAGCTATACTGTACTGGGGCCACTATACTTTTCCTACTTTACATAGATGACCTACATAACAACTACTCTTCAGATGTTTGCCTTTTCGCTGGTGATTGCCTCTTATATTCACCGATTAAAACAGGTAAATTTAATACACATCTCTCTTCCAAAACGATCTGCTCAAACTTGAGGAATGGCAATGGACACTTGGCTTATGAAAGTCAACCCTAGTAAATGCTTTATGACACTTGGCTTATGAAATTCAACCCTAGTAAATGCTTTATCATGACCCTAGTCTCGAGAAAACCCACACCAAACCTCTCCACCTTCTGCAGACAACAACTGAAATGTGTTGAATCACAAAATAAGTTCCCAATTAACCCACATCAATTAAGTACGTGGCTTGCACAACCCTTGTCCGCCCAATACTTGAATACGCTTCAGTACCATGGGACCCACATTGCCTAAAGAATATTAAAGCTATAGCAAGAACACAAAGACAAGCCGCCAGATTTTGTAAGCACAACTACTTTAGAGAGTCAGGAACAATAACTCAACTTCTTAAAGACCTCCAGTGGGACACCGGGCCTTCCAAATAAGAAGGAAAATCAAAAGAATAAGCATATTATATAATATTGAACACAACCTTTTAGATATCCCATTTGAACAATATATCAAACACACTACTAGATGCTCACGCCAACATTATAATCAGTTCCGACAAATCAGGCACTCAACAAACATATTTGGAAATAGTTGTATCCCAACCACAATAAAAGAGTGGGATATCGTCTACCTCCAAGCATTGTATCTTAATTGTAAATCACTTAATTCATTTCAGAGTAATCTCGTCAAACATCTAAAAAATAAACCATATGAGCCACCATGCGCACTGGCGTGATGTGTCCTCACGACATGTTGCCAGTATACGTACTATACAGACATGCAAAGCAAACTTTTTTATGTTAAAAATCTCGAAACAAACACCACCCTCAGACTATACTGTCACTGACCGTCAAAGGTATAAAATATAGAATTTGTATAGTTGTCAAGGGGAAAAATTCAAATTGAAACATTCGCGCTTTTGTTGCTACTGATGCAACCGAGCCAGAAAGTCATGTTGTTAAGAGGCTCCATCTACCTTGAACATACTTGGGCGTTTTGCCCCACCGTACTGTATTCTTTCACATGGAAGATAGCCTCAAAGAATTGTTTGCTCCCAACAAAACAAATTAATAATAAAATATTGCCCCGGCAAACATCGGACAAAACTAATATAGAACTATGTTTTTCTTGTAAAATCTAGCTCCACGTGGAGACTCTACCAACGTCTCTGCATAAAACCGATAATTAATTTTTTGATCGAGGCTAAGGATGTCAAGGTAAATAAACCCCGTGACTGCGTGGTTGTGGTCTACCCGTGTCTTTTTTCTAAGGGATACACATAGCGCAACATCGCAAGTTTAGCTTGTATATAAAATCGCCAATGCTAATATGTTTTTAGTTGTGATTGTTTGTTATTTTCAATTTGTATAGTGTTGGAGTATTTAATTGATGTGTTTAATACGGCTTACCCGTAATATCGCCCATGCTTTGACGGCTACAATATATACTATACTAGGCTATATGGCAGAGGCCTAAGAGGCTAAGTCTAAGAGGGTGCACGTGCATGCAGTTCGCGATTTAAAAACCAGGATTTTGGTAACGTAGTTGTAAGTAATTGGCTAACGGTTGCGTCGTCAGTGTACGCGCATATTAAGATGCGATTATCGCAAGTGTACGCGGCAATCGTTGTAAGTACGACTTCATCGTAACACTATATAATGACCATGTAGTGAGCATGTCCACCATAGTCTGCTTCCTCGGTCTACTACAGCCAGGTCAAACAGTGTGTCCTTGACTCCTTTCTCTGAGCATTCCCAAGGCACCATATAATAATTAATTAACTTATTCCTTTTGGTAAGATTTTGTTAGGGTGGTTGATTTGATAATACTGTTTTGAAGATATCAGTGTCTGTCATCTAGTCTTGATTATTGTCAGGGACTAATGCAGGATAATATTTTTGCCCATCATGACAGCGCCATGCATCATGTGCCCGACATTATTTGGGTTGACACAATTCTTATCCGCTCCCAGTTGATATGTATACAGCTAGGGTGTATATCGTCCGTAAACTCGGCTAAAACAATGCCGTCGTAATTTGACCGAATCGAAATGTTAAAAAACAGTTTTAGCGGGCGAAGTTAATGCAATGTTAAGAAGGTGTAAAATATGGTCAGCAATTTGATTATTAGCAACAGTGCTGACACAAGTCTTTGTACTGCCGGTTTTTTACTAACAGCAGTAACTAACAATGTATCTACGCAGTTGCATTAAAACAGTATCCATTTGAATATACTGCAACAAACTATACACTCGCGACAGGTGTATAGAGTATTTCCAGGAATTGCTCTGTAAAGGCTGTGTCAACGTCAGAGAAAGGTGTGCAGCACCTCTTACACAGCCTGTTATACATAGTTGACTGGTTTGTACCCATCAGTCAAAATTCTTACCACTCCCAGCAGACTCAGCCCATCCAAATGACGAGATAACGGGTCTCTGCATCAGTCTATGATTATTGTAAATATTTAAGGGACTACAAAATAACGTTTTTTATGCAAACAATTTCTTTTTGACATATCCACTACATGATTTTACCTAGTTGTTGTAGAGTCTTTTGTCAGCGTAGCATACCAACTTCTTCAGTACATGTGACGTCATTGTACATGTGAGATAGTTTGTGATTCATCTCGATTGATTGGTGTTCTAGCTTTTCTGATCCATTTAAATGTAAAGTAAAGGGAAGTTCTTATACAGCGCAGTATGCAGTCCTAAGGACTGCTCAAAGCACATGTGGCCTTTTTCTAAAGACTCTACAACTACAGGGTGAAATCACATATTGGATATGTCAAAAAGAAATTGTTTGCATAAGACATGAACTATCCTGAAGAATGTTCAGTGATACAACATAAAGTTTTCACAAGGGGTCTAATGATGCGAAAAATTATGGATGTCTATAATTCCCATCCACAGTAGAGGCAGACTGAGCACAATGACAACAGAACTATTCAACATGAAAGATGTCAACAGATACAGTCATGCTGGACTAGAGGATGACAGCTCAATCATCTTCTCTGATGTAGATTCATTTGTGAGCACCAACACTTACACACTCAAAGACAACCTTCCCAAAGCATGGGGAATGACATCACAGAGATATATGTCTCGGACATTTACTTCAGTCCCAGGTAAACGATGAAACTATTTTTGTTGATGTTTAGTTGTTAATATTTCAAGAGTAAATTATGTTACATAATTTGTTTGATATACATGTTTGATTAATGTTAAAGGGTTTTTGTGGCATGCATTTTTTTCTCTTAGAAGTGGGTGCCTAGCATTCCTTTATATTTTTAATGGTCTTTCTTTATTTTGTATATTTTCTTATATTTAAAACCTATGTTTTCCTACTAATTGTTGATTTTGGAGGTTTCATGCAACTGATTATTTTCAGTTAGTAGTAAATACTTAAGGGACTATGACAAAATCTTAATTCTTACTCAAGCTTGTACTGTAAATGAAGTTTTAAAAATATATATCGGGTCTTTAGTTTAACAAGAACAACATCAATAGAAGAATTCAAAACATGCAATAATAAACCACAGTCTTAATGTTGACAAGGGCAAGTAGTGTGTCACTTGTAATGTTTGTATTCAATTGTTCGCAGGGGAAAGGTTTACAGTTGACACCCAAATACGGCGAGGGAGTTGGATACGTACTTTGAGAAGAATCATCCGAGGGTAATTGGGGGTTAGCGTGGGCGGACAGGGCAAGTTTGGCAAGAGGAAGCAGAAGATGGGTGGACGTCCAGTGAATCTGACATCGACTCGGAAGTGATAAACTACTTCAGAATGGCCCGTCGACAACAAAACAACAACAGGACCCGTTCACACAGTAGGGTGAGTGATAATAATATGATATCATATAATGATATGACATTATGTAAGAATTTCCCTTCATCTGGGGTCATCGGTATGGCTGGTAATTTTCTTTCTCCATGTCGCCCTGTCAATCACCACATCTGTACTCAGACCCACGATTTCCATGTCTCTTCTGCATGTGTCTTTCCATCTGGTCTTTGGTCGTCCTCTCCATCTTCTTCCTGGTATCTCTGCATTTAGCACTCTTCTCACTGTGTGCTCCTCTTCCCTTCTCATCACATGCCCATACCATTTCAGTCGTTTCTCTTATCTTTTTGGATGCTTGTGTCACTCTCGTTGCTCCTGTAATTTATGCGTTTCGGATCTTATCTTTCTTTGTTACTCCACACATCCACCTCGGCATCCTCATCTCATTCGTCTTTATCCTTGCTTCTTGTCCTTTCGTTGTTACCCAGGTCTCTGCAGCATATAGCATTGCTGGTCTGACTACTGTTTTATAGATCTTTTCCTTCAACTTCACTGGCATCCTCCTGTCGCACAACACTCCACTGCATTTCTTCCAATTTCTCCAAGCTGCACTCACTCTCTGCTTGATCTCCGTTTCCATGCCTCCTGTCTCTTCTACGACTGACCCTAAATATTTGAAGTGTGTCACTTTTTCCAGCTCGTCTCCCAATATCTTTACAGTTGAAGTCCATGAATTGGGTTTTCAGTCGACTACCTGGTAACCCTCATTCCTCTCTCTTCTAGTGCCTTCCTCCACGTCTCTAGGTACTCTGTCATGTCTACCTCCTTTCCTCCACACAGCACAATGTCATCATTGATTCTTGTACATCTTTTCTCACCTTCTCCGTCAAGATGGCCATCAATATGAGGAACAGGTATGGACTCAATGCAGATCCTTGGTGCAACCCAACCACTACGCCAAAGTTGGTGCTTTCACCAGCCACACTGTGCACCTTTGCCTAACACCCCTGGTACATATCCTGTATTAGTCTGATGAACTTTTCCGGTACATTCCTTTCTCTCGCACATCTCCATATCTCCTCCCTTGGTACCCGATCGTATGCTTTTTCCAAGTCGATAAATACCACTCTGATGTCCATCTGTCCTTCCCTGTGTTTCTCTATTGTTTGTTTGAGAATGAAAAGCGCATCTGTGGTACTCCTGCCTTTCTCTGTTTCTTCGTCACTGATACTCCTTACCATTCCTTGGTTCACATCCCTCTCCTCAGTTTCTACTCTCGGGTTTTCCTCGTTCATCAGCCAGTTAAAGTATTGGCCCCATCTCTCTTTGATGTCATCGTCTTTCATCAATATTTCTCCCGTTGCACTTTTGACTGTACGTATCTGGCCTATGTCCTTTCCTGCACGGTCCCTAGCTGCTGCTATTCTATAGATGTCCTTCTGACCATCACTAGTTTCAAGGTTGTCGTACAATCTCTCTACTGCTTCTTCTCTCGTTGCTTTCGCTCTCTTGTACTCTGCCCTGTCTATCTCTTCTCCTGTTCATTTTCATTTCTTCAGCCTGTCTTTCTTTTCCTTAACTGCATTCTCAGTATCAACATTCCATCACCAGCTTTCTACTCTGAGCTTCTTCTTCCCCGTTGACCTCTCACATACTTCCTCCCCACACTTCCTGATCTGCTCCACAGTTTCTTCCCACCATTCTTCCACGTTCTCCATTGTTACTTCATCTTTACCTGATAGTCTCTCGCCTATATTTATCCTGAAGTTCTCTTTCACTTCCTTAGCATGCTCTTTCCTCACCATGATGTAGTCAATTTGGGTTTCTCGTCCCCCGTTGTTATAGGTTACAAGGTGGTTCCTTCTCTTCTTGTAGACTGCATTCAGTATCCTCAGCTGGTATGCTGTTGCAAAGTCTAGTATCTTTATGCCTTCCTCGTTTGCGACCCCTATTCCGTGTCCTCCGTGTACGTCATTATATCCTGTCCGATCTCTTCCCACATGTCCATTTAGGTCTCCTGCCACCACCGTTCTCTTGCAACTTGGTACAGCTTGCATCTCACCATCTATGTGCTCCCAGAATTCCTCCTTTTCCCCTTCTGTGCATGCATAGCAACTGATAAAATTCCACACTTCTCTTTCGATCTCTAGTTTCACTCTCATCACTCTATCGCATAGTACTCTATCTTTCAGATCTCCACATAGTACAATTCCTACTCCATTCTTCATCCCATCTTCTCCATGGTAGTACAGTTTGTATCCAGCACCAATCTCCCTTGCTTTGCCCCCCTTCCGTTTTGTCTCCTGTACGCACAACACGTGCAGGTTCTTCTTTAGCATCAAATGTACTACTCCACTTCTTCCTGTCATGCTCCCGAAATTCAGTGTTGCGAGTTTAATCTTCCACATTCTCCTTCCTGTTTGGATTAACTTCTTTAGCCACCTTCGTTCTTCAGATGGTAGCCCTTGTCCATTTATCGCTGAGCTCGGGCGGGGGTCTCGCTCGTCGCTTACAGGGCACTCCCTAGCACGGGCGTTCACTCTATTTAATCCAGCAATATAGAGGGGTTTGGCTTAGGTTTATATAACCGGATGCCCTTCCTGCCCGGGTTTGTAATCAGACTTGTCCTTCTCCTAGACTGACTACCCGATGAGATTAATGAACTGGGTCTGCCCGGGTTTAAAACCAGAGTTGTCCTTCTCCTATGGTAAGTTTCTTTTTTGGAACATTTTTCTTTTAAACATTCAAAATATGTGTATAACTAAGGCAATTTTCATGAATTGGGAACAAAGATCTCACTGAAGAAAAATTAATTTTGAGAAAAATTTACTTAATTTCGGCAATTTAGTTATTGATTTGATACAGTATTCTTACTGATAAAATTGAGTGTAAAGACAACAGCCAATCGCACCGTAGATACAAATCACCTCGGTCTGTATTGTGGGGACACCTCTCCCCAGGTAGCTTGCTGGAGGATTCCAAACGCACCCAGTTCTTGGACAGCACCCACAGGGTTTATAGCCCCAGGGTTGGGGCATACACAGACAGAACATATACTGTGATTGACCATAAGACAACCATTATGCCAGAAGCTGGAATGCTAAGATCAGAGAAGGAGGAAGGAAGACATACACCGCTCTCTGACATCGGATACAAACTGGGATACAAATTTGCAAGTGGCGACATTGCTGCTATCAGCGATGACGTCGCTGAGAGACATTTAAATAATGACAGGTGTTTGAACAATTCATATATCATGTTATGATTAATTGCTACATTGACCACAAAAATGATCCCATGCAAGGGTTAAATGTATAAATTTACATGGACTCGCCATCTCTAATAAAGGAAACCTTTTCAAATAAACCACTCATATTATCATAGACAAATGTTTACAACATGACCTCATAAGGGATTATCTGAGAACGTCAATGGCCGATATAAGACAAAATTACTTTTCTTTTGGTGAGGGGGTTTCAAGGGCAATTTCATCTAGCATCAAACATCACATTTCAGACTGACACTCCTAATATATTGATGTCATCATATCAGTGTTTACAAACTTTCATCTGAGGACGGGGTAAGGGGGGCTGAGGCCAGATGAAAGTAATTTCGTCTGATATTGGACATCAACATTCTGAGATGATCCCTAAGTGAAACACCTGCTGAATGATTGACTGGAGATACTTGTTTGTGTCCAGGAAACTGTTGGCTGCTGGCAACCGTCGCATCACTCATTTCTAATGAGACACTTCTCCACCAGATGGTGCCACCAAAACAGGAGTTCCAGAAAGATTATGCAGGTATGACACTTGTAGATTTGTAAAGTAATCACTAGCAGTGGCCTTATAATTAGTAATAGTTTTACTTTTTTCAGTCACCGTATACTTTGTGATGTTTCAAATGCTCTTCAGAAGATCATGGTAGACTCATGTTGTCTTTTATTTTTTTAACCAGATTGTTTTATTGATGCCTACTGTTCTCCTGTCCAACCCCTGTCTACAAATTTGGTCCCCTACAGGTCTATTGTGTTATTGTGTACATACAATATGTGGCAACACAGGACAAATTTATTTTGCAAAACATGTTAGCGACAAAACAGCCATTTATAACAACATAATGCTGTACAGTTTGTTTGATTTTGGAAAATTTGCAACCACCCCTAATTTTCTGTGGTCATCACAATCACTGTTCTGTTGTAGGAGTGAGTGATATTTCTGTTATTTCACAGTCAGTTTGCCTTTTGTTCTCGTCACGTTTCCACTGCTTTCAGCAGTCTTCTTCAGAAGGACTGCCGTGTCGCCATCTAGCAGTAGTCGTCTAAAAGCAGTGGAAACATCACGAGAACAAAAGGTAAACTGACTGTGAAATAAGTAAAAATATCACTCATTTGAACCAACCAGTCTGATGAACCACTTCACTCATACTGTTGTAGGAGTGTTTCGCTTCCGGTTCTGGCAGCACAGTCAGTAGGTGGACATGTGTGTGGACGACAGACTGCTCACCAAGAACGGTCAGCTCATCTACATGCACTCGCGACAATCAAACGAGTTCTGGACTCCGCTGCTTGAGAAAGCATACACCAAGTTAGTTCAAGTGCTCACTTATAATTGGGTTGATGTGCTGATTGTATGTTACATTTCAGACAATTTTGTTTCACCATCATCATTGGTTGGCTGTAGCCAGAGCATAGAATAGTTATTTCCACGTGGGTCGATCGTTCGTTCGAAATGGGTGGTCTGTCTTCAAAGTCAAGGTTTCACTATAATCCAACCACTAGAGTACTCTGTGAATATAATGGTATATCAGTGTGGTTTTTGTTTTTTGGACAATCTGGAATGAAGTATCAGATGATTTATTTATTGATATATTTGTTGGTTAATAAATTTATTGATTAGTTAATCAATTAATTTATTTGATTTTATATATTTATTTAATGAGTGAAGGATTAATTGTTTGGCTGACTTGCAACTGGCTGGCAAACTGATTGGTTGATGGACTGGTTGGTTGGTTGATGGACTGGCTGGTTGGTTGATGGACTGGCTGGTTGGTTGATGGACTGGTTGGTTGGTTGATGGACTGGTTGGTTGGTTGATGGACTGGTTGGTTGGTTGATGGACTGGTTGGTTGGTTGATGGACTGGCTGGTTGGTTGATGGACTGGCTGGTTGGTTGATGGACTGGCTGGTTGGTTGATGGACTGGTTGGTTGGTTGATGGACTGGTTGGTTGGTTGATGGACTGGCTGGTTGGTTGATGGACTGGTTGGTTGGTTGATGGACTGGTTGGTTGGTTGATGGACTGGTTGGTTGGTTGATGGACTGGCTGGTTGGTTGATGGACTGGCTGGTTGGTTGATGGACTGGCTGGTTGGTTGATGGACTGGTTGGTTGGTTGATGGACTGGCTGGTTGGTTGATGGACTGGCTGGTTGGTTGATGGACTGGTTGGTTGGTTGATGGACTGGCTGGTTGGTTGATGGACTGGTTGGTTGGTTGATGGACTGGCTGGTTGGTTGATGGACTGGTTGGTTGGTTGATGGACTGGCTGGTTGGTTGATGGACTGGCTGGTTGGTTGATGGACTGGTTGGTTGGTTGATGGACTGGTTGGTTGGTTGATGGACTGGTTGGTTGGTTGATGGACTGGCTGGTTGGTTGATGGACTGGCTGGTTGGTTGATGGACTGGCTGGTTGGTTGATGGACTGGTTGGTTGGTTGATGGACTGGCTGGTTGGTTGATGGACTGGCTGGTTGGTTGATGGACTGGTTGGTTGGTTGATGGACTGGTTGGTTGGTTGATGGACTGGTTGGTTGGTTGATGGACTGGTTGGTTGGTTGATGGACTGGTTGGTTGGTTGATGGACTGGCTGGTTGGTTGATGGACTGGTTGGTTGGTTGATGGACTGGTTGGTTGGTTGATGGACTGGCTGGTTGGTTGATAGTCCGGTTGTTTGGTTGGTCAGTTGTTGATTGGTTGGTTGGTGGCTGAATGGTTAGCAGATTGATTGATTGCTTGGTTTACTGGTTGGCTGGCTGGCTGGCTGGCTAAGAGATTGATTGATTGTTTGATTGGTTTTGTTGACTGACTGATTGATTGCTTACTGTACTAAACCTTGCAGGATGACAGCATGTTGTGAGACCCTGTCTGGAGGTCCCACCAGTGAAGCCACGACAGACTTCACAGGTGGCGTGGTAGAGAAGTTCAACTTCAGTGATGAGTTACCCTGTAACATGTTTCCCATCTTGCTCAAGGCTTGCGAGAGGGGCTCCCTGCTTGGTTGCTCTATTGATGTAAGTCACCTCTACAATACTCTTTCACATGTAACTGTTAGGTTAGTGCCACTAGAGAACTGGTTTTGGAGAAAAAATTTCAAATTCACTAATGTGTTGTACTAGTGTGATAATATTGTGATACCTGTAGTAGTCTTGGAATACTATTGTGATATTTTTATAATTATTGTGGTGATATCATAGAATAGTGATTACCCTCAAAAGTAGCCCTAAACCATAATTGGATGGTGGCTACATAGTTGATTATTAAATTACCCAATACATTTGTATGTTTATAAACAGTATTACAGTAACAAAAATGGACCTGCTGGTATTGAGTATTGATAATTCATTGTACTATTGATGATAACTATTGATAGTTTAATTTATAATCATTACTATGACAACATCAAATTGACTGTTGTGACACAGTGACAGTTCATTGTATTGACAGATCCAGTACGTCACAATTTGCCTAGAATCCACGTCCGACAAATTAATTTAGTTGTCAGGTATTTTGCCGTGTTTTCCATTGAAATATTTTTTCTTTGTAACAAAAACAAAGGGCAACATTTAAAAGTAAAAACAATATATGAGAAATGTTTACTTAGCGTATATATACGGCTCTATATGTGTGTGCATGCGCGTGACATGTAAACATATTTGCTAAGGTGAAGTGTGATGGAGGTAATGCACATAAGTTGGGTTGAGATGTTGAGATGGATGGTGAGTGACATCACATGCAACAGCCACTAGTTGTCACACCACTAGTTGTTAAATGGCTTGGTGACACTGTTTGCAGGCAGCCGGTGGTCAGATGGAGGAGGAGCTGGACAACGGTCATGCCTACTCCATCATGGCTCTCAGAGTGGTCAGTAGTATCTGTATACAGTACATTCAGACTACACACGATCTTTGTGTTCTTAAAATGCTGTACTCTCTTGGCTTGTTAAATTAAGCCAGGAAATGGGAAATAAAATACCTTTGTTGCTCTCAGAAGAACTGCTGGAATCTTCTAAAGAAATGCTGTGATTCAGACCAATATAGCCACTTGCAGTGGTATCTTGCAGCCTGGTTAAAGAACAAAGGGGATATTGACCCTTGGACAGTGATAGGTGCTAATGCACCCTCTGAGCAAACAGTAGTATTGGACACTGCCAGGGTAATTAGTACTATTTGTTGAATGACACATGGAGTCACAACTTAGGTGTTAGGTAGATTGGAAACAATCTGTGGGAGAGCTGCTTTTAAGTATTTTTTTAAAGACAATTGTTTCAATTACACAAGATAATCAATAACAATTACTGCATTTGTATGCAATCAATTACAATTACAATTATGTAATTGGACCCAGTCCTACTCACATGAGAGGATGGTCTTATATGGTTTGACTTTGTCATAAAACTAATTTGAAGCGAGTTTCACACATGCCTGCCCAAATGATGTTATGAGTTTCCCAGATGTAATGTTATTTTTAATCTAGACACAACCAGTGACGACAGCAGCATGAAGTCTCCAACTAGATATCTGTGGGGCATGCTCCTGGCTTGCCTCTTGGCCACTAACGTGGTCCAGTCAAATGAAATACAAGATGACATCGATGACGATGGAAAAGTTGAAGTGGAGGATGATTCCACAGAGAATGAGCTAAAAACTGCACAGGTGTGTAAATACAATGGGCTCATATCTGCTCCTTTATTACTGGCAGTAGAACTAAATCTTGATTTTATTTTTATTCATTCAGTGTTAATATACAAGCGTCTATGTAAAATCATTGACTGTTTGCCAATTGACAAGCGTAGCAGCAAGGTCGGCAGTATGGTGTATACTGTACAGCCACAAAAATGATATACTAATTAGATTTATTAATATAACTATATTGCTGTTAGCATAAATATCTGTCTGTTTTGCAGCAAGTTTACAAGAAGCCAATTGCATCTGGTGATGTACATCTGGCTGAGCCATTTGATAATGCTGTTGATTTCAAGGAGAAGTAGGTGCACGTTTGGTAGTTCGTCATGCCTTGTTCAACCTTAGTTTGTGTTTGCAGTTTTACAAAATGGTTGTTTAAATAGTATACATTTTGTACTTATCCTGCAGTAATCTTAAGACAACTCTGAAATTGAGGCAGAATCCACCGAGCTTCTAATTACACGTTTGACAGTCCTGACAGAAAACATAACATGCTTTTATTACGGTGGCATTGATACATGCCAGAAGTTGTATGCCAGCTAAGAACCTGCTATACGCATACTATTTCACAGCTTGATGCTAGTAGGTGAGAGGGACTGACGTCAGATTACTGACACAGGCTAGACCCTCAGTTGTCATTGATTAATTAAATCGATCATGCCAGTTTCCCAGAAATGTAACCTTGACAGCCTTTTATTATAAATTTCTTTTTTATTGATATTTGGTATCGATTTCTTTACATGTTAGAGCACATGTAATTGACTCGTTAAAATCATGTATAATTGTTGCATCATTAAGCTAAGATTTTCCAAAGATATAGGCGTTAAAGAAGTGCATTCTTATTATTAAAATGTGCATAAGAATCATGAAGTTTTCTACTTATGTTTGCTTGAAAGGTAAATGAATTAGCTAGCTATGTATTGGTACCAAAGGTATGTTACAAGTATGTATTAAAAAAACACGGTACACTTAGAATATTTTGTAATGCCAGACTGGGTTGTAGTATGCTTGTTTTAAAACACGTGATAATTATAGGTGGATGAAATCTGAAGCGAAAAAGGACGATATGACGGTGAGTGTAGTACGCAATCAGGTGCCCGTTCGTTGTAAGCTTGGTAAATAGATCTATGTAACATTTACCCGAATTGTAATTTGATTACATTCTATCATAGCTTTATTCACATTCTGCTTAGGAATAAGGGGCATGTGTTCGTGTTTTCGGTTTGTGTTTTTCTTATCGATATATTGTGTGCTAAACCGGTGAAGTCTAATTAAAAAACAGAATAGTAAATTTGTGTGTTTTTGTGCATAAAATATAAATGTGTCTCAAAATGCTGCATTGTTGTTGAACACGTGCACAGCGCTATCACATGTTAACCTAACTACTAATGTCTCTGTCTCTCAATGTGTGTTTGAGTGACCTCAGTTTCACTCTGTAGAAATTGTGTCATTGAGAAAGAGAAACACCAGCAGGTGTGTGCACGTCAAACTTGTTTGATGACACTGTTTTCTTGTCCAGTTAGTTCTGTACATACCCCTGTCCTTACAGGTGAGTGATTGCTGGAAGAACCAAAGGAGAATGCACTCAAAGTAGACCTTGGTATTGTTCTCAATGTGTGTATTGTGTCAGCATTCTTTTGTTTTTATCCAGTATTAATAATAAAATATACGACCTGTTAATTGGTTTATCATTAAAATGGTTCCCGTTTACCTTTACTTATGTTATCACATGCTTCAGTTTGGTCATTCTGGCATGTTTTGTTGAAATTCTTGCACCAAAGGTTGTTCTTATGACAAACGCATAAGGCAAAGTTTTTTAAAGCGGGAATGTTTGATCTAGGAGATGTGCCACAATTAAAATGTAATTTACACAAATAACTGTTATCGACACTGTTTGCAAAACTTTACGGAGGTGACACGTATTGTTTTGATTGTGGTGTATCAGATCCATCAATTATATAATTATGTGTATGAAAGAAATCATGATTCACTGATGCATTTTTGACCACTTTGTTGTAGTCTAAAGCCAAGCACCACACCATTTCTCGACTGTTGGACACAACGTACGAGTTTAGCTCCAGTCCCCTTTTCGTGCAGTAAGTGCCAGCAAACATTACTCTCGGTGTACACGCGTTAGTTTCTCTTTAAAGTTCTCAATTCAGTTTATAAACATGTCTAATTTCGCAAAGAATTGAACCTATCTGTTAGTGATTATGACATGCTGGCCGTTTGTGCAAAATGTTATTTAGCTTTGTTGAAATCGTCAGACAAATGTGACATTTGATTTGGTCCGACAACCATAAAAGGGGCAAAATGTTGAATTAGTTTCCAGCAGCCCCATTGATAGCAAAGGAATAGGTATTATTTTGAGGTGTACGAAACATGCACAATTGAAGCCTTGTCATCTGCTCTATACTTCAGGTATGAGGTGAAGTTCCAGAACGGACAAGACTGTGGGAGAGGGGGGGCTACATCATGTTGCTTACCCAGAGCTCTCACTTAAATCTGGTGAGTTTTTGTGTGCGCATCCGTGAGTTGTTGAAATTTTATGGACATCACTCTCAGGCATGGACAATTAACTTGGAAATTAAATTATTCTTAACTCATGTTTTCCAATTAAATTAACTTCTCACATTTATTAGGTCAATTAAATTAAATTAACCTCCCAAATTGTTCAGTTAAATTAACAGTTAACTTGACTCCAAACTTGAACGGCCTCATTCAGATGGTGCGATATCGCCTTGATGCTCCAGAAGACTTTGAGCTGTTGGAAGAATTGTTTTCGTCCGCCTATGTAAGTCTCTGTGCAGAACTACTATCCATTCCTTGAGTTGTGGTGTTGCGGATTTTCAGCAGTGCTAAATATTGGTCATCACCAGCGCAGTGTGCTTTCTTGATCATCTTTGCAGTATAGCCTCTCACACTAGAGTACAATTGTAGTTGTTGAACATTAGCATGTGGTTGACTACTGACGTCTTTCTGTAGAAACCATGCAAGTTGGCTCCTTTTCTCCAGCCATCTTTTCACTGCATAGCATATAGGCAACTTAGCATCACATGTTGGTGTGCTACGATATATACAAATGGGTGATGCTGGGGGGTGAAATGTTGTATATTCACGCCCTCTTCAGGTTGAAATACTCCCTTGGGTTTTCTCTGTGTGAGTTTAAAACTACGTACAAATCCTTACATTTTCATCCCACTTGGGTTATTTGTCTTCCACACTTGTTTCCACGACTGAGTCATTGCTTAGCATTCTGAAGTTTCTTCCTACCTAGTTGTCATTTCCATGTTATAAGTGGCATGCTAATTTGCTGTGCTATTACCAATAGTTGTTTAAGTGGAATTAACTTAATTTAGGTGGAGTTATTGTAAACGGCTGAAGTTATTGAATGGAATAAGTGTGTGTGCACAACCAGTAGTGTATGAATACCGAACACCAGCAGGTATTGAACCTGCCACACACAACACTGAAACACTATTGTCATAAACAACACAGTTCAACAGTTTTTAAACATACAAATTAAAAAGTATATCTGCATTTACAACACAATACTCTAACAGCATTCAGTCACAAATATATTGTTTACATTATTGGAAAAGTCGTATGGTTCATACACATATCTGAAATTTAATAAACAAGTGTTAATGTTTCACAAGAGATAATATTGTGCGTTTGTAATATTTGACAGAAAAATAATACAATCTATACTTGTTACGAAACTATCTGAACAAACATATAAACCCACTTTTTCAGTGTTAATCTCCCAACTGTATATATCCTTGCTTGTTATGTTAAGCTGCCGGCCTGCTCCTGTAACAGAAAACCAAATTCCCATTACATATTGGAAGAACTCAAATTTTATTTTTAACTGGCAGGCACGGATGGAATAATAACTACCGGTAATTCAAACATATTCCATACAACGAACTTGTGAAAGAAAATTTAATTTGGATGCTCTTCTCTTCTGAAAATCACACTTAGATTGATACTTGTACATTATGCAAGGGGCCATCAATAAAGTACGCAGGAAGGTCTGTGGGCAAGCGTGACGAAGCACTACATGAGTTTGGGGTTCTGCACCAGTCTTACGTAACGAATCATAATATTTCAAAAGTTTATACCAACGCATTTCACTGGAAAACCAGCTACATGCACTAGAAATATTAAAACTCCAGATATATTTCAAGAGCATTCCAACAAAAAACCACCTCTACTATTATATAAACATTTAGAAGCACAGCAAAAAATGACGCGGAACTCATATGTGCGATCCATGCAGTACATGGATTATGTTGAATAGAAAAGGCTTGATTGGCATGATGTGGACATTCACAGCAATCCCTCATTTCAGAAACTCTATTCATGTTGGACCCCAGTAATCCCCTTGGACCAGTCAACTTCCTATGGAAGAAGAAATCAGGAAAAGAAGATGGGGATGGATTGGGCACACACTTCGAAAACCAGACACAAACCTCACCAAACAAGCGCTGTCCTGGAACCCGCAGGGAAAGAGGAAAAGCGGTCGACCACGAAACACCTGGCACTGAGAACATGAAGCAGACACCAGCAAGATGGGCTACACCTGGAACCAACTAGAGAAAATGGCCCAGGACAGGGGACGCTGCAGAGCAGTTGTTAGCGGCAGTAGGGGTGTCAGGCATAAGTAAATAATCCCCTTGGGCAACACGATGAATCCTTGGGAGGAAATGTAGTGCGGGGATAGACACGTCACCAAAAGTATGTGTTTGTGATGTGACGAGTGTATATGCAGAACACTATCAATTGCTTTACTACATGTATCATTACATTTATTAAATATTCACAAACATGAATATGTGTTGCTTTTCTATTAGTTTTAGAAAACTTGTATTTTACGTCTAAATAACGAATCGATGCAGCTATAAACATGCTACGAATATAATAATGATATAAATGTATTCACTTTCAAGTGTATATTTCAAGTCGACATATTACTGCTGCAGCGCCGGGATATTATTATTCATTTATGACCTGGCTCAATATCCGTTTAACAGCATCTGATAAAAATGTTGAATACATGTTTTCAAGTTCCACACGAAGCACATTATTATACTCGTTAGTGATGCATTTGTAGATGGTTAAGTCCACAAAGCAGCGCTCACCCTTGTTCGTCATTACCCGGGCTCATCCTGGGTGACCCTGCGTACTGGCCGCGAGCACTGTATAATTGCCTGTCAACTGTCTTTCTTCTTTTCTGTAATACAGTTTTTTATATCAAACACTGACCTGTGGCCATTTCAAACTGGCCGTTGGGTAGCTCTCATAATCTCACCACTACTCAACCATACCTTCGGAAATGACACCATGTGTGTATGTGTGCGTGCGTGCATAGATAAAGACAGCACAAATAAATAAACAAATAACAGTCTGAAAAACTCTTCTGAAGCTGGATATAAATGTGTTTGTTTAAATGCAAGGAGTATAGTAAACAAAAGAAATGAACTAAACATTATGGTAGAAGATATTGACCCTCATATAATAGGTATAACCGAATCCTGGACCACCACCAATATATCAGATGCTGAATTGGGACTGACAGGATATGTAATGTTTAGAAAAGATAGAATAGGAAGAAAGGGAGGTGGAGTTATTTTATATATTAAAGAATCTATTCAGGCTTATGAAATAAAATTAGAAAGAGAAGCAGATTGCGAAGAAGCTGTTTGGTGTAACATAGTTACAGGAAACTCAACGTTAACAGTTGGGTTAGTTTATCGAAGTCCAAACATAAGCATAGAAGAGAATGAAAAAATACAAAACGCTATAAGGGAAGTAAGCAAACAGGACTGTATTATTATGGGGGATTTTAACCATGGGCATATACAATGGAAATCTCTACAGAGTATGGGGAGAGAGGACCACAAGTTTTTAGTTTTAGTTCAAGATACATTCCTTTCTCAACATGTGCTAGAACCAACCAGGGGTGAGAATGTGTTAGACATAGTTTTATCCTCACAGAATGAATTAGTTGACAATGTCAAGATATGTGAGCCACTGGGGAGTAGCGATCACAACCAGATACATTTTACCATCAAAGTAAAATCAGAAAGGAATAGCAAAAAGCAGTATAGGAGAAATTTCCACAAAGGAAGGTATAAGGACATGAGGAAATATTTAGCAAAGATAGACTGGAATAAGACACTGAAAAATAAGACGGCAACAGAATGCTGGAATATATTAAAGAGTGAAATTAAGTGCATAATCGATAAATTTGTACCCTTCAAAAAACAAGGAAAACGGTCCAAAAAGAAACACTTATCGAAAGAAGCCATTAGAAAAATTAAGTATAAACAAATGATGTGGAAGTCATATAGATGTACTGGAAATGATGAAGACTACAACAATTATAAAGAAGCACTTAACCAAGCTACAGCTGAAATTAGAAATTCAAAGAGAAGCTATGAACAACAATTAGCTAGTAATATAAAACATGACAGCAAGAGTTTTTATGCGTATGTTCGAAGCAAACAGAAAGTTCAAGATAAGGTCGGTCCTCTAGAAGATAGAGCTGGAAATATAATATCAGAGGGATTCATAATGGCAGAAGACCTGAATGAGTACTTTAGTTCAGTGTTTACCAGGGAAGATATTAGTTCACTGCCAATACCAGAGGCTAAGTTCAAGGGGGCAGATTCAGACTATTTAGGACAATTAATTGTAACCCCGGAAATGGTAGCTAAGAAAATAAGGGCTATGAAGGAGAATAAATCACCTGGAGTGGATGGTATTCCACCCAAACTACTATTGGAAATTGTAGAACAAATTAGCATACCACTTGCAACAGTTTTCAACTTGTCATTAGAAGAGGGAGTGGTTCCTTTAGAATGGAAAGAAGCAAACATTATACCGTTATTCAAAAAAGGTTCAAGAAACAAGTCAGAGAACTATAGACCAGTGAGTTTAACATCAGTGATTTGTAAATTATTAGAAAGACTAATTAAAGATCACATGGTGGATTTTCTTGTTAAACAAAACTTGATAAACCCATCTCAACATGGTTTTTTTAAAGCGAGGTCATGCTTAACAAATATGTTATGTTTTTTGGAAGACATCACTAAGTGGGTAGATGAGGGATCACCAGTAGATATCGTCTACTTAGATTTTCAAAAAGCTTTTGACAAAGTACCACATAAAAGATTACTGCTTAAACTAAAGGCCCATGGCATAGGAAATGGTATAATAAACTGGATAGAACAATGGCTGATTGACAGAAGACAACGTGTAGTAGTTGATGGGGAGGCTTCAAACTGGAAATCGGTATTGAGTGGGGTACCACAGGGATCAGTATTAGGTCCTATATTATTCTTAATATACATCAACGATTTGGATGATGAAATAACAAGCAAGGTGTTGAAATTTGCGGATGATACAAAAGTGTTTAGAAGGATTAAAAGTGATGGAGATAGACAGCATTTACAAGATGATCTTGACAGGTTGATCAAATGGTCTGAAAAGTAGCAAATGATGTTCAATTTTGGGAAATGTAAATGCCTCCACATAGGACATGGGAACGAAGAGGTAGAATATACAATGGGGGGTACTGTACTAAGTACTACTATAAAAGAAAAGGACTTAGGGTTAACCGTTAGTGCTGATATGAAGATTTCAGAGCAGTGCGGAATTGCAGCTTCAAAGGGAAATCAAATCCTTGGATTAATTAGGCGAAACATAACGTATAAGGAAAAAGAGCTAATAATACCGCTGTACAAAACAATAGTTAGGCCTCATTTAGAATATTGTATTCAAGCGTGGAGGCCATATCGCAGGAAGGACATAGATATGCTAGAAAGAGTGCAGAGGAGAGCAACTAAAATGATACCAAATCTGAGGGATCTTAGTTATGAAATACGCCTAAAAAAATGCGGTTTAACAACACTAGAGACCAGGAGATTGAGAGGAGATCAGATAGAAGTGTTTAAAATATTGAAGGGTTATGAAAATATTGATAGAAATATGTTTTTCTCAGTTAAGAAAGATAGAAGGACTAGAGGACATGATCTTGCATTAGCAAAGGAGCAGAGTAGATTGGATATAAGAAAGTTTTCATTTTCACAAAGGACTGTAAATGAATGGAACAGATTACCTGCTGATTGTGTGGGTGCTAGTAGCGTGAATGTTTAAAAATAAAATCGACACATACCTCAGACGGGCGGGATACACATATATAAAAAGGTCGGACTCTCGATAAGCCAGGGGCTTCCTTGTCCACCTGCTACCTAGAGTTAATTCTCTGGGTGGCAATCTTGTTAAATCTTGTGTGTGCGTGAGTGCGTGTGTGTGACATGTGTCCATGTCCACTGTGTATATCAGTCAACTTTCTACATCCCTGGAGAGGCATATAGTTACGGCAGTTTTATCAGACCACCCTTTATGCTATCTGCTAAGGGAGTAGAATGACGTCATATTGTGCAGGTGACTTGTGAAAGACTCTGCATTGCCATCTCCTCTCTATGGGCGAAAAGTGACCTCCCGAGAGACAGTCAATACATGCACTTGTTGATGTCAGCATGAGAGTTAAGCACTGTAAACATGCCTCTGCAATCAAATATAGAAATAGGACCAGAGTAGGTCTGGAGACAACAAATAAGGATGAAGTCATTCTAAGCATACTGATAGACACCAATTTGGGTAATATCTAGGAAGGGGATATCCATGCAATAATAGTTTGTCTAACTGAACAACATCTCATGATTTCAGTTAGGTTGGAAGTTCATTGTTATTTAAACAGGCACTCTGGATTTCAACATACACATATTTTGAAACGGTGTATACACAGTGTTTGTGATCGGCAGTTAAAATAATAAAATATAGCCTAAAACGAATTAGTTTCTACATCCACACATGTCAAATAGTTACAGTTGAACCTCGGTATACGGTCACCTCATTAATATAGCCACATTGCAATTAAGGTTACCCTAGGACAGTCCCAAATTAGTTACATGTACAGCTGTATAGTGTAAAGTATAGAAAATTAGTTCCACTAATATGGTCACCTCGCTATTCAGGTTACTTTCACCCAGTCCCAATGGTGACCTTAATAGTGAAGTTCCATAATTATATATATATATATTCGGCATACGGGAGACTGTTTAGGTGAAGAGTTAGCGTTTCGTGTCCAGTGTACAATATGCGTTATGGATATGCATAATTTTTAATAAGTATGTATAGATTAATAAAATGTATATTTGAGTACCTCTTAGTCGGTTGAACGTGGCCCTGTCAAATTTGCGAAATTCGATAAATACATAATGCACTCAGTATACACAATTTAAGTGATATATCTGTTAATATAAGCTTCGAAAATGTATTTAATATATTTTGAGATGTTTACTTATTTAATGATATATAAATTTAATAACGTTTACATTATATGTACAAGTAGGGAGACTAGGGAGTAAGCCTGGAAAGAAGACAGAGACAGAGGAAACGAAGCCATCAGATGTCATAACACAGTGGAATATCAACCCATCGATAGTGGCATCAAAACTAAACACTAAAGACATTTAAATCATCAGGACCTGATGGCCTCCATCCTCATGTCTTAAACGAATTAGCAAAGAGTGTCAGCACTCCATTATCAATCATATTTAACACATCACTCACAACAAAAACTATACACAGACTGGAAACAAGCTAACATATCTGCGATTCATGAGAAAGGAAGTAAAACCCAAGCACAGAACTACCGACCAGTCAGTTTAATGAGAGCAGTAGGAAAAATAATGGAAGGATAAATGGGAGACACCATCACTGAATATATGAAAGAAAATGACCTGCTAAGCGATAAGCAATTTGGATTCATCAATAACTATTCTACAGTATTTCCACTAGTGAAAGTACCAGGTTCATGGACAGGCACACTGGATAATGGAGGATGCATAGACAGTATATTGTGATTTTTGAAAGCTTTCGACAAGGTTCACATATTCGACTCATTGAGAAACTCCAGAGCTCTGGCATAAAAGGGAACATTCTTAACTGGGTGACAGCTCTGCTGGCCACCAGAAGACAAGGAGTAAGAGTAAAATTACAGCTCTGCTGGCCACCAGAAGACAAGGAGTAAGAGTAAAGCTACAGTTCTGCTGGCCACCAGAAGACAAGGAGTAAGAGTAAAGTTACAGCTCTGCTGGCCACCAGAAGACAAAGAATAAAAGTAAAGTTACACCTCTGCTGGCCATCAGAAGACAAGGAGTATGAGTAAATAATACATTGTCAAATTGGCAGAAGGTAATCAGTGGAATAGACCACAAGGATCAGTGATTGGTCCTCTTCTTTTTTTTAATTCACAAATGATTTACATGATCTTATAAACAGCTCTCATATTTTCTTGTTTGTGGATAATATGGAGCTCCTCAATCCTATTTATACCGAAGAGGACTGCACAAAACTACAACAAGATCTTATTTCTGCCGAACGCTGGACAGATACATCACTTTTGTAATTCCAACCAGATAAATATAGCCATATGAGAATTGGATCATCATCCACAAGGAATAAAGGCTATTCACTGGGAAGCAACCAGACAACACTTACAAGTATGGACAAGGTGAAAGATATTGGAGTCACTTTCGATTCATCGATCAATTTTGAGGCATATATATATATCAGAAGAAATTAATAAACCCAGTTCGTTGATGGGGATTATCCGACGTACTTTCGATCACATGGATCAAACATTGAATACTCTGATCAGTTATGGAGTCCTTTTTTAATGAAACATATTACACCGCTTGAAAATGTTCAATACAAAGCAACCAAATTAATAATGGTTCAAAGACCTTGAATACAAAGAACATTTATAGATAATAAAATTTCTAACTCTACCATACCATCGCCTCAGAGGAGATGCCGATTAATATTAGAAATAAGTCAATTATATACCAATGCAAAGATGTATGAAACAGTCTCCTACAGTCTGTGGTTGACACTTCATCTGTGCATTTATTTTGACGCAAAAATAGTTAAGTTATGGCAAAACCACCCTATGAAAACTGGATACACTGCCCCACTCCTCTCTTGGATTGGGCCAGACTCAGACGCATGGGCACAGTCCGAGCAGATGTCAAAAGCGAGAGCTGACATATAAGAAGCAGAGGCAGTAATGCCTAGTCAAGCTAGGATATGTGAGAACCTCTAAAATTTTATTCACTTTACTTTCAGGTCTTAAAATGACCCTGCAACATTGAATTTCATTTTTGCAAGACAAAAAGAGAGAATCAGGAAGTGGGAGACACTTGAGCCGTTACTGCCTATGATACAGAGCTAACTGCACCAATGATGGGCTCGGGACATCATTCGGGAGCTCCTTACAACCCTACCCTGGAGGGTAGTGTCACAATCCTGATCTCTCACAGTTGACCCACAACGTGTGGTAGTGCCCTGCAGGGGAGGGTATATATCGGCCCCCGAGCCTTCCCGGCGTTCCCATAACCGGTGTGGTCATCCATGCCACGTGATATAACCCTATATATTGAGCACGTCAAGCTGCAATTAACATAGGAAATTTACCTGCTTTTATAACCAGCCAAACACAGTCAGGCGAATATTGTGGTGTGAACTTCAACTTTAGTTAATCTTGGATATATTGATGTAGTGAAGTTATTTATTCGTTAAAATTGTATTGAAACGTTGGTCATATGTTACGTTACATGATATAATGCCGTACACGTATGTATACGTGGCGTAAATAATATTACTAATCTATTATATGTATTCTGATGTATGCAAGTTCATGGATAGTTATGGCTGAATACGATAGGGGGCGAATCCAAGATGGCGCATACAATGGGGAACTTCCAAAAGTCGAATCATATTTATTGTCTATGTTTTATACCAACAATTGTTCAAGTACAAAACACAATGCGATATTAATGGTGAATTAAATACGAGGAGAGGTGATGTGAGAACTTGTGTTTATGTGGTGCGTTCCATTAATAAATGTTTCAACTAGTGCATTTATTTTGTGTGCTTTTAAGTGACGATACATTTGTTTCTAGTACTTTGATCACTGCCAAATAATCTAAATATAATTGGCCAAGCACAAGCGTGTGAGTGTTTGCTTTGTGATTGGCAAGATGGCCTAAGAACACATCACTCCAGTGCGTATGTACGTGTCAGTCTATATATGTGTCTACATTACGATACGATACAAAAATAACGTTTAATGACAATAACCATGTTCTTTTCTTGCGCGCGCGTGCCTGCTGCCGTGAATAGACAGTAAACAATAACGCATTATCTTGTTGTACCCAAAGGCAATATGTAGAACAAACTATAACTACTTGCTGTTCTAAATATCAAAATTCCCTACCTTTCTTCGGCTGGCGCTGTTGCAGCCATCTTGCAATGGCTACCCGTTCACGCTGTGTCTTTTCCGGCATTTGTTTTCATATCCTTATAGTCTGTTGCACAGTTGAAATTACATGTTACACTAAGCACCATATCGAGCGTCAAGCGAATATTGTTTTTTACATACATGAAATGTGACCAGCACCCAGGCCAGTCAACATCCACCAGTTAAGTCGGTGTTGTACAGAAACCTCTCGTGTCACTTATATTTCAACAACTGTATTCCTATTGGCCGTTTTACGCTTCTCAGTCACACGTGTAATTAAGAAGATACCATGGTTGGGCTTGCACGTAATGCCTAGAATGTTTACAGGCAGTTGAATCAATGCATTGTCTCTGAGGTAATCAACCATGACATTGTTTGT